>JAEANM010001464.1:10052-27806 GCA_017656035.1 Myanophis thanlyinensis
TTACATCCCTGTACAGCCAAATCTACAGCCCAAATCAAAGTCAGATGTGAAAGAAAGCACAACAATGTCAGTGAGTACTAGGACGGAGGACAAAGAAAAGTGTACATTTTGTTCATAATATTAAGAAGGCTCTCATTCAGTTCATAGGAATTGCATGCAAAAATGTTTCACAGAGAGAGAACATGGGAAAAAAAGCAAGATACACAATCTACTTACATCAATATAATTAGCATTAATGTAGTCTGAAGAAGGATCATCTTCCACAGGTTGTAATATCACCCTGGAGTGATCATCTGCAAAAAATGGGTTTCGTCTTTGGAATGACATACAGCAGAAACAAATGAGCGTGAAATGCAGAGGCTAAAGGCTCCCTTATTTAAGGAGGAAAAAGCTAGACCCCCATTTGACCTGCAATGCTGGTGACCCTTTTCCCAGTCTGCTCAAAAATGCTGAGGAAACTCTTAAAGGATGTCTAAAATTGCACAAAAGGCCAAAAGAAAATAGAAATTGTATCTACTTGGTTGAACAATTGAATGAAATGAGTGAGCAGAGGAATATACACACTTTAGAACCTGCCTTGGTTTTAAAGCACTAAGAGCAGAAAGACTACAAGAGGTCTTTCTCAATGATGACCCCATCCCAATGGGGTTTCTTTGCTAAGAGAAATATGGCCACCACTGTAGCTATTTTCGAAACAGTAATGTATGTCAGTGGTCTACTCTAGCTAGAAATGTCAAGTGGGATACCATGCAGTTATTTTCTAGGCTCTGTGTTGCTAAATATATTTATAACTTACTTGGATTAGGGCAGTGGTGGGATTCAAATAATTTAACAACTGGTTCTCTGCCCTAATGACCAGCTGAACCAGCAGTTCTCTGAACTGCTTAGAAAGTTAACAACCGGTTCTAGTGAATAGATGTGAACTGGATCCCACTTTTGGATTAGAGGTTAGAAAATATGACCATCAAATTTGTGAACAAGCAAACCAGTTAAGATAATTTCTACAAAGGACAAATGCAAACTCCTTCTTTAATCTTGGTAAAGCATGATGGCTTTCCTCAATGTTTGTCAGGTGCCAAATTGTTCATGCTTGATTCAGAAGGCAACATGTGGAACAATGGATTTACAAGAAACGAGACTTGGTTGTATATCAGGAGCAACTTCCTAATAGTAAAGCCCATTAAATAATGGAATGGACTATTTAGGGAGGTTAGGGACTTTCCTTAACTGAAGAGAGCCTGCATGGCCATTTGTAATGTGTGTCTAATAAATGTTCAGTTAGATCCCTTCTATTCTGGGAAATACAAAATGTTTGTCTATGAATCTCTTCAGCATTTGCAGAGGCAATGTTATGAAGTAGTTAAAAGTAATGAACTAAGGCTAGGGAGATATATTCTTTTTTTAACCACCAAGAAACACATCACTTACTACTGTGTAGGATGGGTAGACATAATAATAGGCTGTCTAGGTTTTGTCAGTCAGCGATGTAACACACTCATCTTCATGATTATCTGTTTTTTTTTAACTCACATGCTATAATGTTCCCATATCTATTCTTCGTTCTGTTTTGATCCTTTTTGGCCACATCCCAAGAAGCTGATTGTCCTTCAAAGAAACTCTTTCAAAATAAAGAGATAATTTATATTTGTTTTAGCATTTTATTCATCCTGACACATTTTACATTATCATTGTTAGAACATCAGTTGGGTTCTTGGTTTCTCTGAGTTTTATTGTTTTACTAGAGTTAGATATCAGTATATGTAGCTTTTTCTGGTATAAATACATGGAAATATTCTGCCAGGCAGAAATAAACTCACTGGCAGTTTTGAAAAGTTCTAGAAAACACAAGAAGGCTTGCAATGGGGGAGAAAAATGAACCCTAATATCCCCGTTTCTCAACTTCAGCAATTTTAAAATGTTGGATAGGGAATTCTGAGAGTTAAAGTTAATGAATCTTAACATTGTTGAGGCTGAGTAATACTGCTGATGTAAATAAAATGATTAAACTACAGTCATGCAACAAAACCAAAAAACTCCTTAATTAAATAATTACAGGTAGTTCTTGACTTACAACTTTCCTATGCCTGCCAATTATGGTCATAAATTGTGATAGTCATAAAGTAGGTCGCCCATGGGACCAACCTGGTTTTATCTTTTTACTAAGGGTCATTAAACAAATCACCATGGTCATTAAGAGGTGAGGTGTTTTTGTCAAAAACTGGAAGAAAATACCAGTTTTCAGCAAAAACATTGTAAATTGGGACCACGTGACTACCAGATGCTGCAAAAGGCTCTAAGTGTGGACCAGCTGCTGAGTGGCCAAAATATGGTCACAGGACTGCAAGAGATAGGGTTGATTGTCAGAACTTTGGAACTGTATTGTAAGTCTCTTTTGTGAGGGGCAGGGATGTCTATTGTAACTTTGAATGGTTGCTAAGCAACTATTCATAAGTTGAGGACTACCTATATTTCCAGCATAATGATAAAAAACAAATGTAGCATTTCTTGAAGCCAGCAACTGAAAATAGGTTATAAAAAACGTAAAATAATTTCAACTTCATGGCGAGAAAATTGCATACAATATGAGCTTGGAATCATGTAACAATGATTTGGGGTTACTGGTAACAAGGGTGGTTTTTTTTTTTTAAACTAATCTCCCATGTAATTAATGGATCCATCAGGAAATATATATTGTAGTGTTTATCCTGTATGTTGTCTTTCTCCCTAACACAATGAATAAATAAACAAATAAATAAAAAGCATGTTTTTAAAAGTCATACCTGCTTTGTTTTATGTGGATAAAATGAATTAGTGACTCACATAGCAAAAATTAAAATTAAACATTGAAAGATATATACATACATATTTCCTTTAAATAAAACTAGTTGTTCAATTAAGATTAAAAACAGAGTTTTTGAATCAGGAGTAGGATCTATGTTTGGTCTAGACAGGTCATACACTTTTCAGTCCAACTTGTCCAAGGTCTCTCTGCCTGTGATATATATACATGGGTGAATGATACGGATAACTGTATCTCATCACCTGATGAGAATATTTCAGTCCATCCTCCTTCTGAAGTGAGGATTGGGGGGCAGGGCATAGACAAAAAAAATTGGCCTTCTCCATGGTTTCATCCACCCCAAATTTTTGAATACTCTACCTCCAGAGATCAGGGTTTTAGAATATCTTAAAAGACAGGGTTCCCCCCCCACCCGCAATTCTTGGGAGTAGGAATTGGGAAGAAGGTTGATTTATTAACATCATGTAACTTACATAGAGTCTTTTGATCAGGGTGGCTTTAAAAAGCTACCAATAAATGTCCAAATCAATCAATCCATCAAATAGACAAAGAAGATTGGCCTTTTTTTCCCTCCAGTGTACAAGTACTGATGCTGCACATAGAGTCTTCCATGGAAACTTTTCAACAAATGACCTTTGCATGCAATATTTGGTTTATTTAATATCCTGCATAGGAATGTTGAGGGAAAAACCTGTCCTTAAAAAGGGAGTAATATTTGGAAGGTGTGTTTTTGACACTTTTCACTCTTTGCAGCACTCTGGTTCACAAGTAATGGTTTCAAATTTTCCACTGATTCACGGCACGCAGAAAACAGCCTTTTTAAAAATGTAGCCCCATGAAATATTCATTTTCATGCTCTTGTAATTAAGAACTCTCTCTTTGCAATCAAGAAGCTTTACTCTCAAAGGAACTCTCTGCTCTAGGTCAGGTACAATTGCAACTGCTGACATTGTTACCTCGTACTCCTCTTTGAAACCATAGCTGTCAGATGTTTTCATGAGATTAATATGCTGCAGCAAATCCGCTACCCTGATAGCAGGATGCAGTTGGCCAGTTTGGTAAGGGGATTCTGTTCCTTCGCAGAGATAACGAGGCACATCTAATAGACGACTTGATTCTGCTGTTGCACTGTGGTTTTCATCTGTGGTTATAAGAGACCAAAGAATGGATGAGTTTTCAGCAACAATGAAACTGAAATATTCCTGCGACAGCCCATCTTCTCATGAGCTCATTTCAGCACTCTGCAAAGATCTGGGTGCTATTTTGACTTACAAAAGAAAGCACAAGCAACAAACAGCTGCCCCATATTGGTTCAAGAAGTGGGAGCTCCTTCCATGTTCTCTCTGTTAAAGAAAGGCATCTCTCTTTGGCCTTCTCAGTCACACACACACACACACACTGATCTGGAAGAATATCCCTTTAGCGATTCTGCATGACTCAATGGTGACTGATGCTTAGGAAAGAAAACAAAGCAAGGTTACTTGAGCAGAATGGGAGAATGTGAACTGAGGTAGACCTTCCCTGTGAATGACTGTGGGTTCTAATGCCTACTCAGCAAAGGATTTTGCTACTATTGTGTTAAATGTTTCTGAATGTTTATGTTTTTCAGTTTTGCTCTTAGATCTTTTAATTCCGTTAATGCATGGTAGGACTGTAAGCTGTTCAGATGCTTCATAATTGGGGTGGCTATATGCCAAATAAAAATAAATATAGTATATCCATCCACTTTATATATATATATTAAAAACCTATGCTCAAAATGTACATTCAGAGACTTCAAATTGATTGAACTGAGTTTTCAGTCTGAGTTAGAATAGACACGCGTATGTGTTGAATAAAAGCCTGATTTTGATTCATACACTGAGAAACTTGAAAGTGTTATAATTGCAGTTCAACTTCCAAGTCCCATGATACTAACTGATTGTATAATTGCATACCACTGTTCTGTGGGTTTAGAGAGGTTTTTAACTACCTCCGTGCCTCACAATTTGCTACTGGCTCACTTAAACCTATATTCTTTACCTTCATACCAGTTAATTAAAGTGAAGAGAAAAACAACTTTCAGAAAAGTTGCCAATTTTTATTTTGACTGCTGCATTACAGTCATTCTTATACCTTTGGAAATTAATGGACTAACACAGGGGTGGGCAATTATGGCTCCTTCATGACTCGTGGACTTCAACTCCCAGAATTCCTGAGCCAGCATGGAGGAACCGTAATTGCCCACCCCTGGGTTAGTCCATTCAACTGAACATTTCTTCTACATGTGCCTTATTAAATTAACTTGCACTACAAGTAAGGAGTCAAGGTCTCAATAAATACAACATTTCATATATTTATGTCGCCTATAACTTAACAAAAATAATTTCATGGCCAACTTAACACTGTATTTTCTCCAATACTTACCACTTATAGGGACTGGAACACATTGAAGCATGAAAAAGCAAATAAAATATCTGAGACACATTTAAAACTAGCTAGCTACACGTTATGAAATTGCTGAAGCAAGCTTACAAGTTCTGGAAGAATTATAATGGAGATACTGAGGTATTTTTGAAATCCTTTATATCATTTTTAAGCAGCACATGTTAATAGAAATACTTCAAATTATATTTCACATGCAAAATGTTGAATTAATGAAAAACAACAATATACCATTATAAACCCTATATATTAACTAATATATAAGTCAAGTGCAAACACCCACAACCTCTAGCTAAGGCATTTTGCTTCATATAAAGGTGAAAAAGTTAACAAAAACTAATAAAGTGATGGGAATGTATGCTGAATCTGTCAATCTGTCAGTTTTGCCCTAGGTTTATCCTTTGAGGTTTTAATAGATTAACCTTTGCATGTCAAAACAATCATTTTTGCCTACTTGGATACATTCTGATAATGTCATGTCAAATATCAAATATAATTTAGTGCCTTTCTTACTACTACTATTACTAATGTCACATCATATATAGTTGTTTAGTGCCTTACAACTAGAGTAAGACTCTTTCAATAAAAAGCATTAAGGAAACAACACTGAATTGTCTAGCTTCATTTTTATTGATTGATTAGGGTTGTAAATTGTAAGTCACTAATTATTAAATAACTAAAGCTAAACAGGAGAGATCTGACATGAAGCTTTGGATGGATCTTACAAGTAGAAAATAAGATTTGTATAGATTTCAAATTGATGGGCCTATTTGGTATTAGGTTTTAGAAGGATGTTTTAGAGGTTTTAGAAGGAAACAGAGGGTAAAAATGAAGTAGTTAAAACCATTTAAGATATTCTTGAACAGAGTCTCCATGGTGCATATACCATTTGGTATACCTTTCAGCTTGATCTGTTCTTAGAAAAGTATTAATACACTAAGTGATTCATGATTCTTATTGTTTATATGCACTTTACTTAAAAGGCATAGTTCTTCCTATTTCACTTATTTCACTTAAGTTTAAGGTATGTATCACCATAATATTCATGAGCTTTCTAAAAATATACAGATTTGATTCCGGAACTGCCCAGAATGCCTTGGGATGATTTGGCATTCTGCCGAGAATGCTTCTTCTGCTCCTGGAAAATCTGATACCAGTGGTATCCTTCTGAATTGTCTACTTCAGATGGGGTTTGATATAACACATATTCATTTTATTTGGCCAGATACAAATCACTGATTAGTATAATAATCACAGGGTTCAATCTTGACTCCCATGCTGTTTACATCTACAATGTAAAGATCTACAATAAACCAAAAGTTGAAACATCTTGGAGAATGCCACCACATCTAACTTTATTTTAATTCTTGGAAGTATAAATTTTCCTGCCATGTACCTACAGAGCAGTGATGGTCTAGACCAGGGGTCTCCAACCTTGGCAACTTTAAGACTTGTGGACTTCAACTCCCAGAATTCCTCAGCCAGCTTTGATGAATTTAAGAGTTTAAGTCCACAAGTCTTAAAGCTGCCAAGCTTGGAGACTCCTGGTCTAGAATAACTTTATATCACCACTCCTAATTAGCCCCGTGCTATCTTTTTTAAATAATGGATTATGTATTGCAGAAGAAAAGTTATGTCATCAAGCAACCATACCAGATGGGCTGCATAATATTCCTTGACTGTGGGAAGAACATTGGTTGCTCTAAGCTTGCAGGCTAAAGCAACTTACTGGAAGGCTAAGGTTTGCAGTGGAATACAAAAGGAGTGACAATCACGAATATGGGCAGAGCTGAAAATTTTATTTTTACCCACAGAATATCAGAGGAGGCTTTAGAACTATGTTAAATTAATTTTAAGATTTTCACCATAGTTTTATTAGGAGTTTTTTCTCTCTCCCAAATGGTAAAAAAGAAAAGTCATCATTTTTCAGGAATAGTGGTTTGCGTGGATTCCAAAAACTACATAAATGAGCTTGGGAATGCTTGCACCCCTGCTATACTTTTACTAATCTTTATCTTAAGATAGAACCAGATCTATAGGCATGCACACATAAAACAAAATTCATGAACGCTGCCATTGACTAAGCAATAAAATTACAAAGCTAACAATATCTATGTGGGCAAGGACATATAAAAAGCTTTTCAGTAAATACTTTAGACAGTGCGTATCTAACCTGCTGCTGTAGATATTGCTGAACTACAATTCCCAAGATCCAATATTTCTGGCTAGAGTTCTCAGAGTTATTTTAATACCACTTCAGGTGGAATTTAACAATCTGTGCACCCCTATTTCAGTTCCTGAAAATTATTGCTTATTGTTGGAAGATTGTTGGAAGATGAAACCTATACAGGTAGCTCTTGACTTATGACCAATTATTTAGTGACCATTTGAAGTTACAACGGCATTGAAAAAGTGACAGGTGGTCATCACACTTATGACCCATTACAGCATACCCATGGTCTTGTGATCCAAGTTAGGATGCTTGACAACTGGCAAGTATTTGTAATGGTTGCAGTATCCTGAGGTCATGTGATCATCATTTACGACCTTATCAGCCAGCTTCCAAGAAGCAGTCAATGGGGGAAGCTAGACCACATGATTCACTCATCATCTGTAGTGATTCACTTAAAATCATAGCAAAAAAGGTTGTATATCAGGTATGACTCACTTAACAACTGCTTTGCTTAACAAGGGAGATCCTGATCCCAGTTGTGGTCTACGTCAAGGACTACCTGTAGCTGAATATTGCAATAGCAATAACACTTACACTTATATATTGCTTCACAGTGCTTTACAGCCTTCTCTAAGCAATTTTCAGACACAGCATCTTGCCCCCAACAATCTGGATCCTCATTTTACCAACCTCGGAAGAATGGAAGGCTTAGTCAACCTTGAGCCTGTGAGAAATGAACTGCCAAACTGCAGACAGCTGGCAGTCAGTAGAAGTAGCCTGTAGTACTGCATTCTCACCACTGCACCACCACGGCTCTATGTATACTGAATATTAAATATTCTGCTAAGCACCAGGCCTACTTTTTAAAGTCTGTAACTAGCTGCTTGGATGTGCAATGAACATATTTATTTACAAGGCTTGTAAGTTACGAAGGAAAGAAGACGAAGGACTAGGTCCTCACCTAACACAGCAGTCGGCACAAGTGGATCATTGGGCACTGCGGGAAAACAAAGCTTATGAAAAAAATTTATTGCCTCCAACTGTTATTTAAAAAAAAAAAGAAAAAAAGAAGCACAGACTTTTTGGAATATACAGCAAAGCCTATTCATCTTCTTCATGAAACAGGAAATACAAAACCACTTTGTAGAAAACAATGTTTGCTTTGTTACAGAATAAACAGTGCAATAAATTTATACAAACAGGTTGGATTTAGTCATAATCTAAGCATTTTCTTCCTGAAAGCTAAGGAGAAAAGGCTTAGATAGTTTCTACCACAGCAGCTGCCAAAGGATAATTCAACTTTAGGAAGCAATTACTGCTCTCAGAATTCCTTGGCCTCTGCAAGGAGGACAAGCCAAAGCTTTAAGCTTCTAAATGTCTAACTTTCTTAGTAGGGCAAAGTTTTGGCAGGGCTTGAGTAAAGCTGTGGCTAGCCAACATTCTTGGGGGAATTGGCAGGCAACGAAAAATCAGTCTGGCCTCTTGGGCCCTGCAACTGGTCCTATACAACATGATAGGGTTTCATTACTCATTCCAATCATTATTGGAGATATGGAAAATAGCTCTTAGCTGTTGGAAGTGGCTTTCCATTCTCACATTTGGCCTGGATTTTTCAACACTCATCTTCACATTGCATCCTCTATTGTTCAAATTGCTCAGTTATCTCTTGAAGTGGCTTGGATTTTTTTTTTTCAGGGGAACATAGAAAATAGGGTGGGAAAGCAAACTAAAATTACAGCCAAATTTTAAGATGTCTTACAGAAGTTCAGGGAAGAAAGGTTCTTCCTTGTATACCTATGCATCGTATCCAGTAATATATTGTTTCAAGAATCCTTAATACTCTTTTTGGCAATATCCTTATGTTTCTTCAATTTCACATCCTACCCCTATTATAGTAGTTTCTGTTCTGAAGTTATTGGCAGCAGTATTGTTGTGTAACTAGAATAAACAAAACCTTTTAATGAAACTCATACACAGATTTACAGATACACACAGTTATTAATTAGATGAGTAATTAGTATCTAAATATAAATGCAATATCCCAAATGGTTGAAATAAAAAGTAATTTGAGTATCAAATTATTTGTGTATATGTACACACATATGCATACAATCATAGTGGGTTAGTGCAAGAACAATGATTAAAAAACCCATCTGATTATGCGGAAATCTGTTTTTCTCAGACAGGATGTTACAGATTTTGAAATTCTATTTGCAAAATACAAGTTTTTTTTTTACAAAAATATACGCAGTTTTGCAATGTAAGTTTTAAAGAGCTACAATTCTTTCTATACAGAGAGAACAAGTATATGAATCCACATATTGCATGTTCAATGTTGAAGGAGAAAAAAAGTCAACATCTATCATTTTCTGTGGATTGATACTGGGGAAAATATGATGTAATACTAGAGTTTTTAATGAAAGAATAGAAAGTAATCATTGCCTGCTGTTTCTGAAGCAATTTACATGCTACAAAACTGCAACAGTAATACACTGGGAAATCACTTAAAATATTATCTTGAAAAGGAATTTTCTGTGGGAATGTATATATGCATCTGTCTTCTAAAGTACTGCCCTTTATGTTTCTCATCTTTGGACCCAGCACTTATCCAGAAAAGAATTGGTAAGGTATTAAATTGTGGCTTTGGAGTAAACTTTCTACTGTTTTTGTTACAGAATAGCCTCAGAAAATTGTATTTTATAAACAGGTATTCTAAATTTCTCTTTATTTGATTTTTTTTTTGATCTGCAAGAAAGACGAATGTTTCGTAACTCTACTATCTCATTCCTTTGCATAAAAATACATTTTTATGGTACTAAATGCAATGTACAGCAGATATAAACAGAAGAAAGATACTATCTTCAGTGACAATGGGACTATCATACTTACATCTGGGATTGAAGTTATGGGAATCCATAAAGGTGACGGAAAGAGGATCTTCTGCATGGATTGTGCTTTGATCGGCATAACTCCGATCCATGGCATTCACCATATGGGTCATTTCTTGTCTAGTATTTCCCATAGCATCCTTGCGTTTCTTAGCCAGTTTACTGCCCAACCAAAAGAAAAGAAAAGCTTTAAAAAGTAATCACATTTTTATTATCTAATCGTAACAGCTATTCAGTGGTGAATGAATCTTTAAAGACTACTTTAGAGGAGGTTGAGAGTTTATGGTAGCCATATCCTTGTGTTTTTTTGGGAAAAGCTACATTTACAATTTAAGACATTTAGGGAATCGGTATGCGTACAGAGATATTAATGCAATTCTAGAGGGACTCGCTTTTCAGCAGGCAAGTTCAGGATTTTAACTTTACCCAATACATCTTTTTACAATACCAGAATATGACAATAATAGAAATGTTATACATATTTGCTTCTTACAACAGCTGCTAATATTAAAGCTACTTTGCACTGTTTATAGCAAATGCTATAAATATATACTAATATATAACTATTAGTTCAATATTCATAATTATTCAAAATAGAACTTCTGCCATTGTTTTATTTCTTTGTGAGCATATCTTCATGTACATATTTGTCAGCATATCTTCATGTACACCCTTTTTTTAAAAAAATGGTACATTATGAATAAATAAAAATTTGAAAAAAAAAATCGTTAATAGGTAACATCTTATAATTACATTCTCCATTCCATCTATATCATGATGCATGGTTTGATCCTTCCCAGCATACACATTCTTGGGTAAATAAATATCAATAAAATGAGAAATATGATTTTATGTTTATATAAGCTAACAATTATTTTCATTTATTTTTCATGCAGTATGACAAATGGGAAAGGGAAAGCACCTTGGTCCTGGGAAATGTTGTTTCATTTCACTGTGTACTGTACTGTATATTGTTGAAATGACAATAAAATTTGACTTGACGGGACAATGTTGTCTATGGCAGGGATGTCAAACCCATGTCCCATGATGTATCACAACTTTTTTTGCCTTCGCTAAACTGGGCATGGACGTGGCCAGCACATGATGCATCCGGCCCATGGGCCGCGGGTTTGACAGCCCTGCTTGATGCAATTGATATTCACTTATGAGCACATATTATTATGCTTCACAGCAGCAACTAATTGTGTCTCTAAGATGTTATGAGTAAATGAGTTATGAGCTACAAGCATTATCCATTGCATACTCTAAAATCCACAAGGCAGAGTGATAGCATTTAAGTAGTCAACACTGTTCAAGTTGATGGCTATTCTTAACTATATAAATAAAATGTTCCTGTTATTGTTTATCACAACACTTACTAAGTGAGGCTAGAGATGCCTCCCCTACAGAGATATTCACCAATTATCTTGCTGTGACATTATATAATAAAAAGAAAAGCAGATGAGCTTGATAGATGTCACTGAATGCAACTTAATGCCATTAAGACCTATTTAGGAAATCTTTTTTATCATTCTTATGCTCAGGGAAAATCCAGTCAAAGGTTAACATAAGGACCTGTAATTTGACAATTATATAAAAAAATACCTCAGTATTGGAACAGTACTTTAAGAGCTTTGTCACATTAACCTAGATTGCTTCATACCTGAGCCACTTATTAAGATATAAAGACATAAATATCCATTTTTGGCTTTTTGTATATGGCATACTAAGAAATTTAAAAGTTCTCATACCTGCTGGGAAGGGGAGAGAGCCAGAAGCTAAATAACAAAATACAGCTTTTTTTCCTCAGAAAAAGACAAATAAAAAAAGATAGAACACTAAATCCTTCATTTGACCTCCCAGCCCAAAATGTATCTCCCTCTTTTAGAAAGAAAACTGATGAAGCTCAGAAACAAATAATTTGGCCCAAGTATTTATCTAAGAACATAAGACTAACCAAGGTCACCTTAATCTAGCATTTTGTTTCTCACAAAAGGTGATCAAATGCTGCAGGTACTACCAAGAATCTGCTCCCTAAAGTAAAAGATATCAATTTAACCAAAGGTAAAATGGCCACGTTAAGAAAAGCTCTCTCACTAAAATTGTGCATGGAAACACATACAAACAAAGCACAAACAGAGAATGTTTTCTTCCATCCCGTACAATGAAGAAACAGAGAATGAAGCTGGGAGCTGGGAGGATTGTATGTTGAAAAAGAACCACATTAGCCTGCAAACTAGACATCTTAATGAGAACAGTTGTTTTCTACTGAACAGCTTAAGGAAATTGGGCAATGAGACTATTATTGGTGATTACAGCTTCATTCAGCTTTCTGATTTTTCTCTGAAGATGTTTTGCTTCTTATCCCAAAAGATTCAGGAGGGCTGAGGAAGCTTCTTGTATGAGAAGTGAAACATCATCAAAGAAAAACCAGAAAGCTCAGTTGCCTTTTGAAAAAGCACCGTTGGGACAACCATGACCTGGATGATTGAGAATCTCCATGGACATTTACTGGGATGGAAGGAAACTGATAAGTGCGACCAAAACATAGATCAGGTAGGGGGGAAAAATAAAAATAATTGTACTAATGAGTTTATAAGAAGAAAAACAAATGCTCCTTCTCCTGCCCCAATGGTAGGTGTTCTACCAGATTTGAAGACGTGGAAGATGAACTAATGGATGGCATGTTGATGGTGAGAATAGATTTTAATTGTTCCATACAGAAGAGGTCGGGGAATATGTTTGTTTTCCCTCTATGTAGTGTTCTCATTACAAAAAGGAACCTTTGTACAGGTAGTCCTCTATTTAAAATAGCTCATTTAGTGACTGCCAAATTAGCTTGACAACCATGTTATAACTTAACAATTGCAATTATTCACTTAGCAACTATGGCAAGGAAGGTTTAAAAAGTAAGGCAAAATTAATTTCATAATTATCTCGCTTAGCAACAGAAATTTTGGGCTCAATTGTGATTGTAAATCGAGGACTATCTTGTAGAGTTAAATTCTGGTAGAGTTGAAGACACGCTAGTAAAATCCAACTTCTTGTGGCCATATGGGCATCTCCATGGAGAGGTTCTTTTTGGCAAATTACTGAAGTGTTTTCTTGTTCTTCTTCTAGGATATTCATTTTATTTCCTAGTCTAGTTTACAGTCCTTGGATTTCCTGGTAATTGCTCATCAAAACACTAGCATGACCCAGCTTTAAAATATTTGCCCTATGGTTAAATCCTACTATTGTTACTGTCTTCTTGAGTGGGTGGGAAAAATAACAGGGGGGAACTGATGGTGATTGTTACAAGTTTCAGCTACTGTCTTGTTGTGTACATATAATCTACATGGCAGAAAATCAGAAAGTTTCTACATGCTTGTATGTTTATAGGTCCTGAAAAAGCTTGTTTTTATTTTCAACACATGCCAAGACACTTTGCCCTAATAATGGTTACAGATTATATTTAAAGCTGTAGTTATCAAGGTCTTTTTTACAAGTGTAAAAATGAAACATCATGAATTGAAATACAGGCAATTTATTGCTATTCTTTAATCTTTCACTTAGTTCAAGGCATTTATTGTTCTGATAGTTTTACCATCCTTCACACTAAACTTTTCAATTAAATTACTCAATCTTAATGTCACCTTTAGGAAAGGAGAAAAAGAAGAGGAACCAGTTACATTTTACTACAGTAAATCTTCTTCTGAAGCACCAATTTATAAACCTTCACAAAACTCCTTCAGGGTTTGAAGTGGAGTTCTGAGATTCAACTAAAGTAAGGACTTCACTAACTTTCTGGATAAGGCAAGCCCAAAATTCAACAGTATTCAGTCTTCAAGAAGCAAAGACATGAAGAAGTTAATTTCTATGGAAAGGCCACAACAGATTTAGGGAATTTCCTCAATGATTTCTGAAGTGATGGTTGCCAGGAAAAGGAAAGTACACAAAGTTTGTCATCAAACAAGCAATAATCTATGTTATAATAATAAACAACACCTTCCTTAAGTTATTGTATGTTCAAACTTTTGAGCTGCACAATTATTAATCTGACAGAATAGTGGCTAATGCTAAAAATGTGGAGGAAGGAAGGAAACAAGTGATTAATGTTCAACTCAGGTTTGCTGTTAGTTAGGGAGAATGTTCTGCAAACATTCCAATTAGGGCTAATGAGTTGCTGATGCAGCTCTATTTTGAACCCTAAATTCTCCCCAAGGACTGCTGGGACAGAAAAAACAACATACTAATAAAAAGGTTGATTTCTCCATTGTTGGGGGGGAAATTATCTCAACTCTTCCAACCCACATCTATTTTTTGGTGAAAGAACTGTGGCAGTCATGAACAGAAAATAATAGAAAGTAACAGAAAGAACTAGATATTTGATCTTGGATAGATATGTACAAACACACATAACAATATGAATATTTTTATATCACCAGGTATCATTACAAAAAGTTGTTATTTTAAAGGGATACATACAAGCTTTCCCGCCCCCCCAAAAATCTTGGCTGCAAAGAAGCCTCTTTGTAAGATGCCTATGAAATAGTGTGTGTGTGTGTGTGTGTAGACACACACACAGAGACATATCCTTTTACATGGAGGAGAGCCATGTGAGTTTATGATACGCCAAAAGCAGAAATCTGGTAGCACCTTTTCATGTTAACAAATTTAATTAAAAGGCATAAATGTTTGTGAACTCCAGCTTATGTAATGAAGTCAGATTAAATCAAATTTGGATCCTACCTTATCGGTATTGATTTTCTGGAATCTGAACTGTTAAGAACCAGTAAGAAACATGAAGTATGTTCCTTAGCCTGAAAAATTTTGTGCAACTCCAATTAAAGGTACCATAAAAGTTTTTATCTCTATACTTCTTATAATCAACCTTGCAACTTGAAAATTGAGAATACTTCAATAAATTGTTTTTTTTTTTAATAAAAATAATATTTTTTTGAAAAATCCAAATAATGTGGTTTTGTAGAAACAGGTCATCAGATTCAGCAATGGTATTCCCCAAACCATAGTATTCTCCTTAAAACTCTCAAATTTTAACAAACAGTAGCTCTGTGTACCATTGGTTCTTCAGTTTATCACAGACAGTGTACATGTGGCAGCATCAAGTTGTTTTTGTCTGATTCTGAAGTAATGGACCTGCTTGGTACTTGGATGACTATATACTGAATGGGAATTAATATAAGTTAGACTCAGAAGTGTAAAAAAATATAATGGAAATAAAGAATGGCAAGCCACTTCCATACTGTTTCTAAGAAAACAAGACTAACACATCCCTGAAATCATTGGGCATCAAGAATAACTCACAAGAGAATTAAGCAGTTTAGATACTAAGTATAGAAGAGTATTACTAGTTGTGACATAATTCTTCTGCATACATGTACAGAACTATTTCAAAAAGAGTCCTAGTGAGAGGGAAGATATACCCTATGTACATATTTAATTACTTCTAGCTGTGCAAATTGTTATTTAAAAAGGGAATTACAATTTTTCATAATAAACCAAAGGGCATTAGTCTACAGATGTTTAATTAGGTTTCCTTTAACGAAAAAAATAAGAAATGGCCTGTAAGTAAATCTTTGATAGCTTTGCTTTAACTAAGACTTTAACTTAGTAAATGTTTGGATGCCATGGATAAAATGTATCTGTTTTTGCATTCAGCCCATTTGGTATTTTTAGTATTTGTAAAATACACATCCTAAAATCACATTTAGATTCTATGCACATTCTGCTTTAAACCAACACGACCTTTTCCCTATTAACGCATTAAATCCAGGATTTATTCTGTTTGGCAAATGATTACTATTTATTTGCCAAAGAAAGCTTCATTGCAATGCAAGCTGCTGCATTCCTTATATGGTAGGCATATTTAACTTAATTTTGCTTAAATTCTGTCTATGACAAATCTCTTCAAAATAGCAACAATCAGATATTCAAGCTGGAATATAAACTATATTTTTATATATCCGAAGGTCCTGATTCTTCAGAGAAAAGAAAAATCAGCATAATTTAGTGATTAATCAGTGACAGTCAAGGGGTCAACCTATGTCCCTTCTCATATATGACCTGAAAAAACTAGGCCTGAGAAGCTTTGATGATGATAGTTATATATTATCATGTTTTATTGTATCTGATAATCTTATTCGCTATTAATTAGCCAAAGTCGTTTTAGGACTCATAAGCTAATTAACGTTTATTCATTTAATAAAACTGTACTTTTTACTGCATTGAGTATGTATTTGCCATACTAAATATTTCAACATATAAAAATAGCTCCAGACCTTCCATTATCTTGTTGTTATTTCCAGCTATTATTTTGGGAGAAGGTCTAAATCAGAAGGGATGCATGAATTTATTTTCACTTTCCTGAGCATGACTGGATGATCATGGTGTTTGGCAGCAAAGAGATGTAAGAAAATAGAAAACAACTTGCCTTCTCCTTGTACTACTATACAGGTAACCCTCGATTTACAATCGTTCATTTAGTGACCATTCAAAGTTATAGCAGCACTGAAAAAAGTGATTTAGGACCGCTTTTCACCCTTACAACCTTTGCAGCATACCCCTGGTCATGTGATCAAAAATCAGACACTTGGGAACTGACTCATATTTATGACATTTGCAGTGTCCGGGGTGGGGGTGGGGTTGTCATGTGATCACTTTTTGTGACCTTCCTACAAGCAAAGTCAATGGGGAAACCAGATTCACTTAACAACTGTGGCACAAAAGGATGTAAAATGAGACAGCATTCATTGAACAAATGTTTCACTTAGCAACAAATATTTTGGGCCTAGTTGTGGTCGAGAACTACCTGTATTTACTTCTAGCTAGAGTGGGAATAAGCACAGGATATTTTTATGGCCTAGAAAAAAAAAGTTAAGAGTAGCTAGCAATTGAAGAGGAACTTTAAAGAAGAAGGAATTGAGGTAGAAAATGTCTTCATTTTTATGTAACAAATATTACCAAAAGGTGACCAGTTGGATCTAATTCTCCCAGTGAGTAAAATAGGCATCACATTCCCACTGTGCAACACAAAGGATTCTACTGCTGGAAATGGATACAGCCATTTGTTTCCTTTTTGAATGGTAAATCCTTTGAGTAAATGAGTATGCTCTCTATCAATTCCCTAAAATAAAATGGAATTATAACCGTCTCATCAAAAGATAATGTTTAGACACCTGAAGCTTGATTTTAGAATGAAAATACACAGTGGAGATATATTTATTAAAAAGTTCCATGTGTGGGTAGTCTACATCCAATTAGAATACAATAACCTTTAAAAAATAAAGCAACCCCCCTAAAAATATATGAGGCTCCATAAAAACTGTCAAAACGATATGGGTAATTTTAATGAAATATTAATCCTATTTCTAGACTTTTTTTTAATGAAAAGGGATACTGCATCTTCAAAACATATAAAGAAGTAAAGTCACCCATTTCTACTTACAGGTAGTAGGAGTAAGAATAGT
>JAEANM010001465.1:0-27794 GCA_017656035.1 Myanophis thanlyinensis
GCCGGAAATAAAGCAGATAACCAGACCATCGCCTCCGTGTCTTTCTTGCCGGGTCTGGTCAATCGGGGACAGAACACAAACCATTTTAAACCAAAAAAAGAAAAGAAGTTCAGGTACTATGACTCAACATTCAGACTATCTTACTAATACAAAGGACATATACAAATATTTTCTTCTTATATACAATAGCATCTTCCTATAGCCACTTCAATGTTGCAAAGATCACACTGAATTGGATATTCATTAGGAAATTGGCACATCACATTCTTGTGCATTTTCATTGTTGTAGGAGAAAAGAAGTAATAAGAGAGAAAAAATAATTAAATTTACCCTGCTTGTGTTATATTTCAGGAAGAACTGAAGTAATAAGATCAGAGCAACTTTTTTGGTACAAAGAAAAAAATACGGCATTCTTAAAAATATACTACAGAATTTTAAAAAAAACCTGTTACTGTTGTTTAACAAGCCACAGTGCTTGCAAGGACATATCTATTTGAAAAAACCTTAACCTTAGAGTTAGATCAAGCTAGATCAATACTGAGGCAAAGGGTCTTAAATATAGAAGGTGAAACAAAAATTGCTGCTTTCTCTCACAATATAATTGCAAATAACCAAATTATTACTGTCTAAACTAGCCCCATTTTCATATCATAACACACTTCCAAAATTTAGGATATTTTATACATATCTTGATTTAATATTTTCTCCACAGTTGGAAGAAGCTGGAAGCTTCTGGAAGAGAAATATAGGAAAAACCCAATATTGTACTGCCCCTGTAATTCAGGTACCATAGAAACCACAGCCTGTGTTTTTCTGTTTTCCCAGTTCTATGGGAACAGTCATCATCAGTTTATTACCCTACTTTTATTCAAATATCCAAGGTATTTGATAGCTTTTATTGAGTTATCTGTTAAATAATCAAGATAAATTCATTTTTCTAAAAGTAGCAAGATTTTGCTAAATTATGTGTAATCTTCCTGCATAAATGGTTCCTGATAGCTCTTATTGCTTGTGTTTCTCGTTTTATTGATTGTGGTTTTTAATGGTCAATGAATGAAATAAACTTCTCTCTGTCAGAATTTTAAGCAAGATGTAAACCTTTCAGATAGCTGTTTAAAAACTATTTAATGGCAAATCTATTGATCATGAGAACAGTTTTGGGATAACTACTGGAATTATAAGATCCATATACCACTGAATGTAAAATGGCCACATCAGCAACACACGGGTTACAGATGTTATCTCCATATCAGAAAGTAGATGTAGATAGTTCTGCCCATTGCCATCTTAATGGTTAGCACATTAGTTTGGACCAGAAAAAAAGTCTCCTATGGTGGGAATGTAAAATTATTGAAGAAATATTTAGTGATAGTTCCAGAAATGATGTTAAAAATTGTCCTGTTAGATAGTACAAAAACTCTGGCTCTATCATTTTATTTTTAATATCTTGATCACAAATCTAAAGATTTCAGCCAAGATTTTTAGGTTCTTATCTTCTGCAAAGAGACCAATTAAACATGATCTAGTATACAGAAGCTTTTCTATTCCAGCAATGCCTATCTTTGATCCTGATAAAACCTTTGAGAAAATAATACATTAACAAATAAAGTATTATAACAAAACTTTCTATAGCAGAAGGTGCTTTTTCATCGCCACCAGCCACATTTACCTGGAAGAACACAGAGAAATCAAATCTGCCAGCACTTGCTACCTTTCATATTTTATAAGAGAAATACGTGGAGTTAGTTTTATTAGCATTGTTTGTAGCTCTGGCACACTGAAAGGTGATACCGATCCCATTATATTTCAATGATGAATTCAGTGAGGTGGTGGCTTTTGTACTTTCCCCACTGACAATAGAAAATGTCAGGCATAGAGAACTTTTGAAAAGGAAGCTGCAAAGCAGAGTCAGTCAGCAACTGAAAGAAGAGCACGACTCAAGAATTTTTCTGAGTTGTTTCAGTTGCATTGCCCGAATGTAAATCAGTTCCATGAAAATGGCATCAGTTTATAGGATCATAGAAATGGACAGACCTATCTACTCAAGCATTATCCTGACTAAAGCATCTTTACAGAAGGCTGAGAAGGTGGGCGCTTTTATTCAATGCATTCAGACATGGCAGACCCATCATCTCATAAGGAAACTGGCTGCACCATAAAACTGCTTCTGTTCTTGAAAGCCAAAGGGTCATTACCTAGAAATTTTGATAGAGATTTAATGGAAGACATCAGATATCATTGGAATGACGAATTAGGATCACATAAGGCATGACAATCAGTCCTTCTTTTTCATTCAACATCCAGTTCAAATATGAATCAGCAGTAATAGTGATTTCCATCAAAGGCAAAGGAAGTGTATGTATAAGGATAACCTAAATCATGCATGTCAAACTCAGAGTCCCGCAAGGGCCATATTGTCACATTTGAGTTATGATGAGGGCTGCACTCTCTTCAATTGGGCCGCAGTGACTGGGCTCACCCTTGGCAGCTCAGAGGGCGACCCATCTTGCTCTTGGGACAGCAGGATGGCAGTGGCGGCATGGGTCAGGTTACAAGCACCCACCTTGCCTGACTGGCTCCTCTGACCAGGCTAAGGAGGAGTTGGTGTCGCTCCAGGGAAGAGGCGTTTCTCTTGCAACTTGCCCAGAGAGCCTCGGAAGCTTTTTTGCTTATTTGTTACATGTCTAGACTGCCTTTTCAACAGTGAACTCAGGACAGCATGTAGGATTCTCCTTCCTGTTTACTCACTTACTTAATTTTATTTATTGATTTAAAATATTTTACCCCATCTTTCTGCTCAAGAAGGATCCAAGGTGGTGTGTAAAACATTGTCTGTGCGGGCTGCAGGTGCACTTGCAATGGGCCGCATGCGGCCCCCGGGCCACATGTTTGATATGCCTGGCTTAAATTATTTTCCTTTTTCCACTTTCTGGAATAACAAAAAAAAAGTTTTGAGGCTACAGATAGCCTTGGACTTCAGTTGCTCACTCCCACTTTATAGGGAATTCACTAGTTGTCTATTTCTGTTTTCACCTAAATCGGAATTACATTTATGATATGGATATAAAGAGATCCAGCATGGCCTATGTATTCACTATAAAATGGATCAAAGGTTTAAAAAGCCATGAAACTGAGTCTCAAGCAATGTTTGTCAAACTTGGCAACTTTAGTCTGGCTGATGAATTCTGGGAATTGAAGTCTGCGTAATTTAAAGTTGTCAAGATTGACAAACAAATAGTGGCCTAGAGGAAGGGGCTTGTAAATACACCGTGATAGTTTAATCGGGTCACTGATGAAGTCTCCATTTACATTAAACACATGGCTTTTTAAACTTTGTGAAAGCTAACTGTAAACATGAAATGTATGATCGTTTATAAAAGCTTTTTCCCCCCAGTGCCTGAAGGGTTTATACTGAAAATACAAAAGATGCACTGAAGCGATAAGATTTTATGCATCCTGATGACATCTTGTGATTTAACTAAGAAACTGAACAGAGACTAACTTTAAAAAATAAATTGCCTGGGGAACTCTTTTTATTGGCATGCTGTTTGCAGCAATCACCTGCCTTCATTTTTAAGTTGTGATACTTCAAATGAAGGGACTAAGAAAGAAAAAGAAAGTGACATGTTTCTGGAAATACAGCATTTGTCATATATAGATTAGAAAGAGAATATCAATCACTTTGGGCTGTTTGAGAGTTGATAAAACCTTTCTACCTCAAGAAAAATGATGGAATAGTATACTGGTGGACTTATTAAAAAAAACCAAATCCCAACAGAAAGGTAAGAAAAAACAATACAGATAGTGGTCACTTATTGAGTGCCTCATTTAGTAACTGTTCCAAGTTGCAGCAGTGTAAATGGTATAAAACCACAGCTTTGAAACCAGTCCCTACATTTACAACCATTTCAGCATCACATGTGATCACCATCTGAGTGTTGGTTTATGAGAGTGTTGGCTTATGAGAGCAGAGTTAATGGAAAACAAAGGTCATATTCATAACTATTCATAACATAGTGATTTGCTTAGTTATTGAATAGAAAGTTAAATTGTAAGCCCATCATAGTTATGTGGTTTTCTGCTTGGTGACCATGGCATTTAGTGACCAAGTTGTCAGTCCCAGTTATGATCACTAAGCAAGAATCATCTTTGCATTTTTTTTAAAAACCCAGTACATGGAAAAATTATCTTTTTGGGAAACCGATTCCTACTGCAAAGAAGGTTATGGGGCCACTGTTCTAAGTAATAGCATGTAATATTGCATTTGGGCTTTATTCGGGCAATCAATTCCATAGCTGGAACTTCTTATAATGGGGTATTAAGTTGGTATTATGTCCTGTTCAATAGGATGAAAATAAACATCTTCAAATTCAGCACAGTAGATTTTATTTATTTTTTCTTAAAAATGGAATAATATCATCAGCAAAACATCCCTTTCATATAAGATAAAGAATGCCGACATCTAAAGTCTAAATTCTTTTACTGTCTACACGATGGCGTGTCTCTATCAGGAAGGCTATTAAATTTCTCTCTCTTCATGATGACTGTCAAAAAGGTCTTATTTTAATGTCATTTGACAATATTTGAGCCTCTTTGTTTCAAATTTAACATATTGTTATAATTCTTACACTTGCAACCAGGAAAATATCTTGAACAAAGCATGATCTACTACTTAAAACATTTGTTCTTAGAGGTGTTGTGAACTACTGAACAACAATATCTGCACATACTAATGTGGATGAGTTTTACTATTTGGACATAAATTGTTAATGATTCATATGGTTCATTTTTTTTCTTCTCACTTTTGTAAGATGCAAGGTTGTATAACCCAGGGCAATATTTTTTAGATGAAAGATGGATTTGGAAATTCATCTAGATGATTGTCATATTCTCACAATCCTTCACTGTCACGAAGTTATTTCTCCATTCACAATAGGAAGTTTATCCAATATGGGAGCCCTAAAATGAATGGCCTATTCATCAAAAGACAAACAATAAGGTTGCTCCCTATCATTTGCCATAGGCTGTCCATCTCAATGTGTTCTACTATCCATGTCTTTGTCTTGGGTGGATAATTATGTTTTTTAGAGAAAGCACTTGTCACAAGTCATTCATCGCTCTTATTTTGCAACATATGGTCTTGAAATGTGGGAGGTGGAGGCATCTTTTGAGAACAAAGATAATGTTAAAAGATACCGCTTTGATTTACAATCTGCTATGCTCTCCTGCCTCATTGTTTTAGAATAAATAAATATTGGAACAAAATAAAAAAATATTACTTAGTCACTTAAACCAAAGAACGTAGCATGCAACCAAGGGAACTGCAGTGACACAGGTATCCTCAGGTACAGCATCACTAATCCACAGTATATCCAAAATTGCAATGTTTTCAGATTTGTTTTTACATAAAAGGTACTGTCAAGTCTAGAGATTCATAATGACCTTTTTCCTTCTGCTTCAAATAATGTGAAAGCTTTCTTTTCAGGATGCAGAAGATAAAAGGAAAGTGATGCAACACAGGGTGCCTTAATATTTCTGAAAGTGCATAGATTTTCTTCCAATCTTTCTGGGCAGTAAGCAATACTTATTTTCTTTAAATGGAAAAAAATGTTCACCATGAAAGAGAAAATACAGGGTGTGGAAGAAGTTGTAAAAATAGATTTTTCTTTAGACCCTACCCCCGTTTTTTCTCTCCATTAAATAACATACACAGTTTTGCATAGAATCCATTTTTTACAATAATCAGTATAACTTTGTTCATATTTGTGAGCAGATAAAGTCACTTTTAAAGCTATGCAAATGCAATGATATGTCTATGACAATTCACTTGTGTTATTTTCTCGTTAACATTTTTATTGAATTATAAGATAAAATAAGATATAAAATAGAAAACAGGAAAACAATGGAGAGGAAGGGCAGGAAGAAAAGTGAGGAAGGATTAAGAAAAAGAAAAAGAAACATTGACTTCTGACTCTCTCTGTTGCTGTAAAATAAGGCATTAACATCAAATCATAACTTTTTGTTTTTTCATAATAATATAAATGAGCCATTTCTATAAATATTTATGTCAAATCAGTAAAACCCAAAATCAAAGTTTCATTCTTTTCCACTTCAAGCACAAAGTTCAGACGCAGCCTCCATGTGGAAACAAAAGCATTTATATACTTACGTTATTTTCATGAAAGCAAGTTTTTTTGTTAGATAATTTACTCAAAATTAATTATCCAAATTTAAACTACCCAAGTAAAATGTTTTTCATAAAGTAATAAACAAGAAACTTTTAAGTAGAATAAAAGTGTAATTGTGGATAATAACCAAAGGTAAAATATGTAATATTTTAAAAATGGAATGTAGTTCCAGTTTTCTCAAGATTAATTTATATCCTGTGCTGCTTACCAAGATGAAACTGGTACTTTAGTTTTTAATGAAATACAATTAAGAAAAATTTCTATATTGCCCTACCCATCTTTTGGATACTATCAGTCCTACTTCAGGATTTAATAACATGATAAATTACCTTAGAAGCAGAACAATAACCATATAAATCATATTGATTTTTATTTTTTAATTCTGACAGTACAGTATTTAACTGTTAGATTTATATCCTGGCTTTCTCCCAAAAATTCAGTGTAGTATCTGTAGAATTTTTTTTCCTTTTTCCCCTCTCCACAATTTTCCTGGGAAGTACATTGGGCAGACTAAAAATGAATAAACAAAAGTCACCCCTGCATGGATCAAATAGCTAACTTTATGCCTAAAATGGAACTAGCATTCACTGTCTCCTGGTTTCTGATTTGTTCTCTTAGTGTTGGGTCAAATTTTGGTATACATGGTTCTATTCCAACACTATAAACACCATAACCATAATACAGTTCTGATTGTCAATTTTATCTACTTTTCTCTCCAGTTACCTAAATGGTTTCATATAATTTGTGCACTATCAGAATTCCTGTGAGAGTCTTCCTGTGGATACAACATATTCCCACTATCTGTATGTGGAGGGTCAGTGACTCCTCTAGGTTGAGTTAAAGAGTTAAAGACTTTTCCATCATTCTTCACATTTACAACTTAACCTGAGGATACAATTTTAGAATAAAGCTCTGGAGAAGTGGGAATTCAAATATTGTAAGGGGGGAATTAGCAACTACTTTGTAGTAGGGGACTCAGTTTATTTAAAATCCAATAAAAAGAGAGGATTTGGAAGCATTACAAGGAAAAACACAGTGAGAAAAAAGAGACAGATCTGGATGGCAAATGCGTTTCTATAAAGTCAGTAGGATTTGAATCTAATTCAATGGCACCTAATCATAACTTTCAACCAGTGGTGGAATTCAATTTTTTTTACTAATGGTTCTGTGATTGTGGCTTGGTGGGTGTGGCTTGGTGTTCATGTGACTGGGTGGGTATGGCCAACTCAATGTCACTCATGTCAAGAGGCACTTCGCCTCACCTCTTATGACCATGGGGATGCTGCAATGGTTGTAAGTATGAAAAACAGTCATAACTCACTTTTTTCAATGCCATTATAACTTTTAATGGTCCCTAAATGAACTGTTGTAAGTCAAAGATTACCTGTACAAAATATAAAAAGCTTCTTTGCTTGCAAAAAGCTGCCCTAAATACCAATCATTAGATTAGAAATACCTGCAAGCTGGAGTTACAAATCAGGCAGGTTGCCAGAGCATCTTGGGGAATTAAAAAGTTAAAATGCAATGATAACTATCAACAGCCAACTCTTGGTCATAAAGTGAAACCCTTTAGCAGAGGGTCCATATAAGCTCTCTAGAAAGAGCACACCCAAGAGAAGCTATTCTTAGCTCCATTTGCACCACTTAAAGATACTAGCTGGTCTCACTCACCTCATAAAATATCCTAAGGAAAATCATCCAGGTTTAAAGAAAGATCACATGCTCCCCAGAAAGGCAATAAAAAATCAGTGTCAAGTTTGCATCCTGCCTATTGGAAGTACACCTCAAAAGGACAGTGTCACTAAAGCAGTGAAGAAGACACTCTCCCCAGATAGAAAAAGAAACCATGAGGCAGGAAAAAATTCAAACACAATACAAATAATTCTTTTAAAACTAAAAAACAAGCTTATTGCCAGAATTCACATCCCAGGCAAGCTCAAGTGTAAACACTTGAGATAAGCCTAACTACAAAGAAAGCAATTAACGCTAGAATGAAACAAAGGAGCAAACACACTGGTGGTTGCTTGTTAAACCAATTACCAGAACAAATAGACACAGCAACTAGCCAGATTTCTGAAGCTGATTCTTTTCAGGAACAGAGATTAACATTTTTCCTTCCAAATAAAACTGAATAGGGAAAGTTATCCCATCAATAAACACAATTAACTCCCTCCCTCCCTCCCGCCCTTCCTACCTTCCTTCCTATCTACCTACCTACCTACTTACCTACGTACTTTAATTTACTTTGATGTAGAAACCAGCTTTATATTTTCCAGAAGATGAAAAATATTTATGTAAATAAAAGCAGTTTCTTTCTTTTATCTAGCTTCACAAATATCTTCTTCTTCTTTTGGCGGTTCCCTTTACTGGTCGCCACAGCAAATCAACTGCCTCCACCCAACTCTATCCTCGGCATCCTCCACTCTTGCCCCAATCACCTTCATGTCTTCTTTTAGCACATCCATATATCTCCTCTTTGGCCTTCCTCTTGACCTCTTGCCTGGCAACTCCATCTCCAACTTCCTTCTACCAATATAATTACTCTCCCTTCTCTGCACATGTCCAAATCAGTGGTGAAATTCAATTTTTTTTTACTACCAGTTCAGTGGGTACAGCCACAGGATTAAACATCACCAAGCACAGAATTAAACTTCACCAAAGTTACAATGTAATAAGGAGAGAGGCAGAAAGAGGAAGAAAAGGCAATAAAGATTAGGCTAAAAACAACTGCCTTATTTACAGGATTAACCCTGTAAAGTTAATCTTTACAGGATTAACCCTGCAAAGTGGGGAAAAAACAAACGAAGATTTCTTCTAATAACTGGTTCTATAGAACCGGTGCGAACTGGCTGAATTTCACCTCTGGTCCAAACCATCTCAATCTGGCTTCTCTGACCTATCCCAAAAGAGCTGAGCTGAGCTGTCCCTCTGATGTGCTCATTCCTAATCCTGTCCATCCTGGTCATTCCTAAAGAGAACCTCAACATCCTCATCTCTGCTGCCTCCATCTCTGCCTCTTGTCTTTTTCCTCACTGCTATAGTCTCTAACCCATACAGCATAGCTGGTCTCACTACTATCTTGTACACCTTTCCTTTGATTCTTGCTGGCACTCTTCTGTCACACAACACTCCTAACACCTTTCTCCATCCATTCCAATCAGCCTGCACTCACCTTTTCACCTCTTTTCCACACTCCCCATCACACTGGACTGTTGACATTTGCTTCACAAATATCTAAAAAGTATTATTTCTGTATGCAGATGACAGATCCTTTGTTCTGAACACTCCTAATTTTAAACCATGTCTTTCTTAATTTTTCTTCATGGTCTTAAATATTTCAAAATATTTTGGAACTCACTAAAGCCAAAGTGTACATTTTCCTTATATCAAGATCTATACTAAATTAGCCTAATCAAGGAGTGCAACCTGAGGTTATCTTCACAACACAATCCCCAAAATTTTCCATATGATTTCTAGAGCTCCTTCATAACTTGCCACCAAATTTTATTTTTCTTATCACAAAATTCTTATATTATTATTTAAAAGTAATCACATTATGTATATTATGTTTTGGATGAACTTAAAGTGAAGAGGTAGACATTCCTTCAAGTCAAATACCCAAACACATCGTCATATTGAGGTTGATCAATATTGTCTTAAATGCAAGTCTTAAATGCAAAACAATTTCATTTGTGTCCTGATTTGTATCCTGATTACAGACCCCTATGTAACCCAAAAATAAGGTTAGTCTTCAATAATGCTTTCCCAGTCATATAATCAAATCACGTACAGCTTCTTATTTCATACCATATGAATCTGATTATTTTCAAACATCCTGCCTCAGATCCTAAAAATAGAAATATTCATCATTACAAAAGGTAATGGTCCAAATACATGTTGAAAAGACTATTACTTGACAAGTTTTCGTTTCCATTAATAGTTTTCATTAACATATGACAATACTACTAAGGTCATCATTTTCCTTTCAATTTTCTGTTCATTTCAGTGAAACGATAGACAAAATACATGCCTTCAGGCAATTTAAACAAGTATTTTAACAACTTTAAATGTTCTTAGTTTGCTTCCTAGTTAAATTATTTAGCTACCTGTCTGGGATAATTACCAGCTGCTAAATGTATTTGGTAGAGAAGGAAAGATTTATCTTTTTAGAAAAAGAAGTTGAATCCATGCTTAAAGAACAAAATATTAATTAAGTCACTTGCTCCATACACAGTAAATATGCCAGACATTAGAATTATTGTTTGAATAAGTTTAAAAGTACAAGAAGAAAGTAATGTTTCCCTTCTATTGTTGTCAGCATGAATATAATGTATAATAACTGCTCTTAAGAAGAATCTCTCCTAAATCATAGACAATGCCAATTAACCACTTTAAAATGCCTAGGCAATTAATATTCTCCATCTTTTTATAACCACAAAACATGTAATACTAAAATTGCTACTATTATTAAATATGTAGATGAAAAAAAAACTTTAATCCAGATATTTCAGTTCTCTCAATAGCTTGTAACTTTTTGAACATGGAAGTGGTTAAAAGTCCCACACTTATTCTCCATAATCCTTTGAGATTGGATTATATCAAAAGTTATGATTGTTTTTTTAAAATAAGCCCTTAGAATTGAATTTATTCTTATATAAAAATGCAACCAGGTATAAGCACTTCGAAAGACTAAGCAATAGAATTAACGATTACAGTGGATAAAGGATAAAGAACATGAAATAAAATTTGGAAC
The DNA here is from genome assembly GCA_017656035.1 of Myanophis thanlyinensis. Lineage (NCBI taxonomy): Eukaryota > Metazoa > Chordata > Lepidosauria > Squamata > Homalopsidae > Myanophis > Myanophis thanlyinensis. The sequence goes on from JAEANM010001465.1 coordinate 10,942, forward strand.
TTTATTACTATATGTATTGACAGCAGCAAGAATCTTGCTTTAAAAAGTAGCAAGATACACTAATTCCCACAATGGAAGAAAAATGGTAAAAATGACAGAGGTAGCGGAGATAGCAAAACTGACTATTTTAATTTAACAAAGGAATTTATCTACCATTGTTTCTACTTGGAAACCACTTCTGGACTTTTTGCTTAAAACTGGAAAAAATGAAATCTTGATTTTAGAGTTTAATGTTTTGTAAATAGAGAATGAATAATCAATTATTGAATAATTAATGGTAAAAGATGGTCACTTTAATTTCCCTTTCTCAAAAATATCTTACTGATTGTACTGTATGTACTCATCACTGCCTACCACAGAAATGAAAAATTGTCTTCTCTTTTTTTGCCATTGTTTTCACTGCTGTATTTAGGTTGACATTTTGGGAGGGAGGTGACACATTTAATTGATGATCAAACATAGTTTAATTCTACTGGAATCATTCCAATTCATTTATATTTTTTGCTGAAAATGCTAAGCTAATAAAAATTATACAACACATGTTGATGAAATTTACTGAAGAATTACTCCACCGCTGTCTTTAATTTATTTAAGACAAAAAACTAGGGAAACAAAAGCTAGCATTATCTTTACACAATATTCAGAACATGTTAAGATTTTTCCTAATTTCTTTCTGATGCTTAATTTAAATTGCCTTCAAATACATTTAAATAAATGAAACACAGCTGCAAGGGATCAGATATAAAGTGCAGACTGAGATGCCAAACAAAATCTTCAATGTAATTAATTTAAATGTACTGTATAGACTGCCCAATTTTGTGGGAAGTTGCTGAAACTGGGGCCCTAGTTTCATTTTCTACAGTTGCATGGATTCTTTGACAATCTACCTTCTCCATACATTTTAGAGTTCTGCTGCAGATTCAAGTATCACTGCCAGGGTACCCTGTGATAAAATTCTGTGTGAAGACCATCCTCAAACTAATCTTCTACTTTCCATTGTCCCTATTTGGACAATACATCTGGAGTGTATGAGATTGGCTTCTGTATGTAAATGGAGCACATTTATCATTAATTCCTATTATTTGTAACCTATTAGCAAACAATGTAATAACCAAAGCCAACATGGGTTTGTCAAAAACCGATTATGCCAGACTAATTTAACTCCATTCTTTGACAGTGATGAAATTAGTGGACCAGAGGAATGCTGTCGATATAATTTACTTGGATTTCAGTAATGTATTTGATAGACTAGATCATAAACTACTACTTGATAAAATAGAAAAATGTGGGTTAGACATTATCACCACCAGAGGGATTCGTAACTGGCTGACCAACCATACTCAAAGTGTAGTCCTCAATGGAACTGCATCTACATGGATGGAAATATCAGTGGGGTATCCCAAGACTCTGTTTTAGGCCCAGTACTCTTCAACATCTTCATCTTATGAAAAGAAGATAGATGAGAAATCAAATTTGCAGTCAACACCAGGCTAGCAGGAATAGCCAACATTCCAGAAGATATGCTTAAAATACAGAAGGATCTTGACAAACTTGAACATTGGGCATTACCTAACAAAATGAAATTCAGTGGTGAAAAAAGTAAGGTTCTACATTTAGGCAAGAAAAAATGCACAGGTACAGTATATGTGGTATCTTGCTCAATAGTAGTAACTGTGAGAGTGATCTTGGAGTCTTATTGTACAATCTTTTAAATATGAGCCAGCAGTGTGCTGCAGCTGCCAAAAAAGCCAACACAGTTCTAGACTGCATAAACAGAGGGATAGAATCAAGATCACATGAAGTGTTAATATTACTTTATAATATCTTGGTAAAGCCACAATTGGAATATTTCATCCAGTTTTGGTCGCCACAATGTAAAATAGATGTTGAGACTCTAGAAGGAGTGCAGAGAAGATCAATAAAGATAATTAGGGGACTGGAGGCTAAAATAGATAAAGAACAATTGCTGGGATTGGGCAGGTCTAGCATGATGAAAAGAAGGACTAGGGGTGACATGATAGCAGTCTTCCAATATCTCAGGGGCTGTCACAAAGAAGAGGGAATCAAGCTATTCTCCAAAGCACCTGAGGGCAGAACAAGAAGCAATGAGTGGGAACTAGTCAAGGAGAGAAGCAGCTTAGAACTAAGGATAAATTTCCTGTCAGTTAGAACAATTAATCAATGGAACAATTTGCCTCCAGAAGTTGTAAATGCTCCAACACTGGAAGTTTTTTAGACAAGATTGGACAACCATTTGTCTGAAATGGTATAGGATTTCCTGCCTAAGCAGGAGGGGTGGACTAGAAGACCTCCAAGATCCCTTCCAATTCTATTATTGTATTCTATTCTATTACACAGTCTAATAAACTTCCCAAAATATCTGACAAGCAATCTCAGCAATTGTAAATAAAAATGCAACTGATATCATTTTAAAACTAAGATGTATACACCCTTTGCTTATTTTCTTCCTTTTTTCTGTGTAACTGAATGTAGAGATACCAAGAGAAAAGGAGTCCTAGCTTAGCTGATGACATTAAGAAACTAGCTGAGGAAAATCATAAAAGAGGCCAGTCACAGCGCATAAGCAACAACAAAGCAGGGCATCGGAGAACTCAGTTGTTTTTCAGCCTAAGAACCTGTCTCTGCTAACCATTTACAGAATACAGAATTACAGAGTTGGAAGAGACCTTAGAGATTTTCAAGTCCAACTACATACCATTTCAGACAAGTGGCTGTTCAGTGACTTTTTAAAAATCTCCAGTGATGAAGCACTAACAACTTCTGGAGGCAAGCCATTCTAATTGTTCTCACAGTTAGGAAATTTTTCCTTAGTTCTAGGTTGCTTCTTTCCTTGATTAGTTTCCATCTATTGTTTCTTGTCTTGCTTTCTAATGCTTTAGAAAATAGGTTGACCCTCTATTTGTGGCAGCCCCTCAAATATTGGAACACTGCTAGCATGTCACCCCTAGTCCTTTTCTTTAGACTAGGCATATCCAATTCCTGCAATCATTCTTCATATGTTTTAGTCTCCAAGCCTAATCATCTTTGTTGCTCTTCTCTGCACTCTTTCCAAAGTTTCCACATCTCTTTTATGATGTCGTGACCAAAACTGGATGCAATATTCCAGATGTGATCTTACTAAGATTTTATAAAACTATACTAATATTTTTCATGATCTTGACTCTGTTTTGACTCTATCCCTCTGTTTATGCAATCAAGAATTACATTAGCATTTTTGGTTGCTGTGACTCTACACTACTGGCTCACTTTTAGAGACTGTCCACTAGGGCGCTAAGATCCCTCTCACATCTACTGCTTTTGAGCCAGATTTCACCTAATCTGTACTTGTATGTTTGGTTTTTACTGCCTCCTTGTGCCAAAAAGCAACAATTTTTTTCTCAACTCACAGGCTCCGGTTTCTGTTTTGGTCAGCTGCAGCTGGGAGAAAGGATAGCTCCAATCTCCCGCTGGTCTTCCCCCGTCTATGGGCTCCGTATGGGGCCTAAAGCCACTTTGTAGGAGCGGTGGAGCGAAGAGGTGCGCCCGGATGGTATGGGGAGAGCGCAACTCCCCCAGAGCATCCCTGGGCTGAAAGTCCCTCAGCCACGATGGGGCGAAGAGGTGGTCAGAAATGGCCATCACGAAAACCAGGACAACAACCAAGCCCTACCACCTAAGACTGGAGCAGGAAAGAAGCTGGCACTGAGTGATAAAATCGGTTTTTTTGCTGAATTTAAACCCCGAGAGGCAATTTTAAAAGAAAGCTGGCTGGATGTTCCTTAATTGCTGTTTAAGTAGCAAAAAGAACCTGGGGGGGGGAGCCTGAAGCAGAGATGGAAGGAGATTTAAAGGGAAAGGGCATCCAAAGACTTTTAAAAAGCAGAAGATTGAACCTTTGTTTTGAAAGGCTTTCTGAATCTGAATAAGCATTTTTAACGATGCCGGAACAATGGATTTAAAAGGACTTACAAACTGCTAATGCTAATACAAATAAACAAGTTTGGTTTGTTTAAGAACTGATTTCTACTGGAAATTTTACTTTACAGCCCCATCTGCTGAGGAGAGGAGAGTACTGCACCCAAGCCAAATGCAAATAAAGATTCAACTTTTAATGAAGGTTTAAAATTTTTGAAGTTGTAATTCTATTGTTATCTATAATGACAATAAAGTTATCTATGTAAAGGAACTAAGGAGTTGGAGAAGGAAAAAAGAAAAAAGATACAGATAACTGTCTTGTTTTTTGACTGGAAAGAAGAATTAAGTCAGATAACTCAAATTTGTGAGAATTTGTGCCTCTGAACAGGAGATTTAAAAAGAGTTTACAAATGTTTCAACAAGAAGAAATGGACAGTTGGGAGGAGCTGTTGCTGTCAATGTGGGATGCATGGAAAATAAGGAAAATAGAACATAAAGACTTAATGTACAGGCTGGAGACTATGGACAAGAAAATAGAAACTATATTCCAAGGAGAGAAGAAAAGACAAGACATCCAAGAGGAGGGAGAAATGAATAAAATATTGGTGTAAAAATAAAAAGGGGAATCCACAGAGGGATACAAAAAAATATAAGAGGCATAATATTAAAAAGGGAAAAGGTTTTCTAATATTTCTTTATAATATTATAACTATGGGGTTTATAACCACCACAAATCATTTGGAATTGGTAGTATATAATACATAACTATATAGCTGAAAAATTACAGACACTATAGGAAAGGCACCTTCTGAATCTTAACTATCTATTAATAGGAGGTCTAAATCCTCAGATTGAGATGACATGAAATGGGCTGTTGGTGGTTTGCTTTAAATTATAATTCATCATATTCAAAAGTCCTCTTCACCTTACTGGTTGCAGTGTGATAAAGATCTTAAGGACTCTTACCAATGACATCATTTGAAAAGGAAAAGACATAGATAGCTGCTTGAAAAAGATACATCATCTGAGGTATGAGGACAATCTGTGTTTCTATTCTAACTGTTCTACACTCCCAATAACTACACATGTCTATATGTATTTTCCTGGATAATATCACACCATTCACTCTCTGGTCAGTATAAGCCAAACATAACTATTGCTTTCAGAAAGTTCTCAAAATGATGAATTGTCAAAGGGAATTGTCAAATTGTCTGCCACTTCACAGACTTCACAGTCTGAAGAGCCCCTCAGAATGACAGTTTGGGGACAGTTTGTACTGTGGGAAATTGATCCAAAGAGCCACAAGGCTTCTAGACATTGGAAGAGAAGGTGAATCACCTATTCAGAGAATGTGGACACGATCATAACTGAGAATGAAGTATGATCTTGATCTTGTGCTTGGCCTTGCTGAATCAATGAAATATTGTCAGGTTTGCCCTTAAGCCATAATCAGTCCTTGTTCAATGTTTGTGGTATTAATAGTAGCAAAAATTTCACATAATCTTTGTTCCTTCTTACATTTAGAAAGTAAAAATATTGTATTTGTTAGATGCTTTTAGCAATGTTTTTGTTCTCACCCAGGAATATGTGCCAGGAGTATATCTACCAATAATATATACAACCATATATGCTTAACCTTTTGTCCTTGACATAGAAGCTTGAATTCATTCTCATTGATTGGTGAATACAATGTTTAATTACTCTTGATAGTTCAAGCATTATTTCTAACTATGTTTATTATGATTACATGAGTATTGATAGAGCTTACACTTAACCCTAGATTCAATCCATTATATTGCCCATCACAAGGATGCAACAGCAAGTGATGAAAAAAGTGTCTGTTTAAAATAATGAAAGCCAAAGTTAGATTATATGATAGGATCTCTTGCATGATGGCAGGAAACAGCCAGGGAAGAATGGAAATAGACATGTCAGTAGAAACTCCTACCATAGCAGTATCTGATATTGAGAGTGGAGTGGAGCCTTGGATAATAATAAATATCATCTTTTAGTAGTCTAACTGTATCTCTTCCTGTAACTGGTCATGTCATATACAATGGCCTATACAATATACATTTTATAGGGTATGTCAAATTTTTCACTTCTCAATTTCCAAACATTAGGGGTGCTCAAAATTTGTGACATATCTTGTAGATTGTAAAGACATTTTGGTTAATGAATATAATTTAGATGTGCTTGGTAAGTAAATATCATACAATACATAAATATAATTACTTTGTTTCTTTCACTATACAGTGACATATAAAATCATTAATTAATGGTTAGATAATGAATAAATTAATTAAAACCTATTGATTAATGGAAAGCACATAAAACATTCTGCAAATTGTGAATGGGAAGATCTAGTTTAATGATCATGAGTTTTCCATTAAAAGCACATTTGAACATTCAGTTTATGGAAACTACCATCTCCCTGGACACTATAGGTGTCTGTAGGACAGTGAAATAAAAAAATACATAAATTAAATTGAGAAATAAATCTTCCAACAGTATTTTATTGGAAGTTACATTTACATATTAATAACAAAACAGATTTCATAGTGCCAGGTGGACAGCTGCATCAGTTACATGCTAGGACTTGCCAGGGTTGGATTTACAAATGAATAGTACATCAATAAGCCAACCAGGACAAATTAATCCCTATAATAGGGCATTTCAACCAAAATATCTAATATTAAATCAAGAGAGATAGTAGTATTCTGGAATATTGCCAGGTGAAAAAGCAAATGTTTTGGTACCTCATATTTGGATTACAAGTCAAAAGGTGATACAATAGTACTCTAAGAAATCCAGAAATGGATTTGGAATTAATAGTTTCATAACTTATTTAATAAAAAAAATATTTATTATAAATAGAAAAGAATAGGTCATTCAGGGGATTTATTCTTCTGTATTAGAAACACAAATGTGCTGACTTAGCCATAATAATGAAATCTAGTAAATGCATTTTAATTTATTGCTAAGATGTTACTTAAAGTATTTCAATCAACATGTATTACAAGTCAATGAGTGTTTCTCCACAAAATAGTCCCAGAAAATATAGAAATCAAGTCATATGGTTGGAAGGGAATTGAAAATGTTCCCAAATTTTGGAGGGGGGAAAAAATCAGAAAAATGCATTGTTGAAGTAAGGAGATAATATCCAAAAACACCTGTAGTTGTAGCTAGAGACTTACATGTTTGATTGTGCTGAATGCTACAAATAACCATATTTTAAATACAACAATGTGTGTAGTGAATGTGATAAATATGAATTGATATCACTGCAGCATTCTAAGGATGAACATTGCAATTAAAGGAGGGCATTGCCTGATTCAAATGATCAACAACCTAGTTCATATAAAAAGCAAGAAGTGATGAATACAAGGATTTCACAGTATGAACAAGAACAAGAGGCTACATATAACAATACTATCCCATGATCTTTTCAAAATCAGTAATTAAATTTGCAGAAGTATGTTTCCCAGATAGTGATAATTTATCTTTAATCTTAGAATTACATCTGCATAACCAACATATTCATTTAGATGTTGATTATAGTGAGATTGAAGAGGCAAACATAAGGAAGATACAAATGAAATGGTCTCAAAGGTTAGAAAACAAAATCATAAGTAGATTGAGTTCAGACAATTTTCTTTAGTTGTGCTCACTAACAATTATCTCAAGGTCCATTGATTTGTTCATTGTTTATAACAAAGAAGGTTTTATAATACCGTGCTTCAATATCTTGTCTTCTTCTTGTGCCTTGGAAAATGCCTATATTTTACAACATTTTTTCTGAATGACCAGAGCCAACTATTGGGAGAAATTTGAACAATCCTTGATAGGCAATTGCTTCTGATTATCTCCCAATTATATAAAAACATTAATTTGAAACAAAAGAATACCTATTGGGGCTCACTAGTTCTATTTTTTAATAGCTAATGTCAGGCCCACAAAATTGGAAATCAAGATTGTTAAAATGAGTGCAAGTTTATTCCATGCTATCCCTAAACAAGAATCTAAACTACTAATAGTCAAGACAAATTGGTGATAGATAGGGTCAACTGAATTCAAGGAAAGCTAGACTTAGATCTCTTGTGGATTCAAAGAGACTAAAATTAATGGTGCACTTGACTCTTTCCCTGGCTCAGTCTGGTCATCTCCTACAGTAAAAACCTATATTCACTCCAATGGCTTTGGTTTCTCTCATGCTGGGCAATAATTTTAAATCTTCTTGTTTATAAAACTCTTTTCATACAGGTTTTTCCCACAATTTTCTTTACACTTGTCTTTGAAATGCTAAGTATAAGATCATAAATTTGCAGTGTCCATTTACCAAAGAATAAAAGTGGGCATCCTAATCACCTATATTTTATACCTAATAGCTATACTCCCTCCTAATTTTTCCATAACCGAATTCAGTGATAATTAGACTTTGTTTTTAGCTCTAAAATAAATCACTATAATAAAAAGTGTATCATATTCAGCCACTGGACATGGAAATTACAATAAGTAGAAATCAGACTTTTCCAAGTGGACGCCTTCCAGATGTAGTAGGCATGCAATTACTTGATGGGAATTCTGAATATTATTTTATATCTGGAAAGTTGAAGAAACTATTATAAATAATTCAAGCATTTGATGAAACAGCAACACCTCTATTATAAGTCTCTGTAATTGCTAACTTCCTAGAAGGAATGGATTGTGTTTTAACTTTTCTTCTGTTATCCAATGACTGTGGACACTGATGACCAATAAATATTGGAATCAATTAATTCTTTTAGAGGAATGTTGCTATATAATTATTATAATTAAGAATTAATGTCTTTCTGAAATCTTATTTATAAAACAGTATAAATAATATCATTGTGTGCTAAAATAAAACATTTAGCACATATATTTGTGACATTGAAGTATGATCCACTTTTGTGTTGCTATTGGGATATGACTGTACAATATGCTCCATTGCATTTATTTGGACAAGTAATACTTCAAATCTCAGTTTGAAAATGCAGCCTATTTTATATTCAGTACAAAAATCAAACTGGCTCTTCCCAGTTCCTGATTTGCATTTTTATGTTGCTACAGAATAAGAAGACAAAAATAGCTGCTTATTCCAGCCTTTCGTTAATTTTGCCCTCATCAGTTTTTAATACAGATCTGTTTTTCTGGATGTGAAAACAAATTAGATCCTGCATTCTTCACACTTTCAACTTGGTCCAGCATCCATTATGAATAGCACCAACTTGTTATCCATCACTGCCAACACTTTTGCCTATTCACATTTCATGCAACTTTCTAAACATTAGTTGTATCAGTTTGTGCACTGGGATAAATGAGGACAAACTGCAGTAGAAGATAGCAGTACTTGTATATTCGAATTGTAAGTTTATTCTGTCAGTCTGGAATCATTCAGAATTAGCTGATACTAATTTTCATTATCTCCATCCAATATTGTTCTGCTTTAAGAAATCTCCTCACTGCCCAGAAAACTTGCAGAAATTCAAAGAGGCTGAGTAAACTGTTTAAGATTAATGGAGAGCTGCAAGTAAAGTTAGTGGAAGCATGAAATGAAGCCAATGGTTCCAATCCAAGCTCTTTTTAAAATAAAAAACACTTGAAGAGGTGTTCTAGCTTGTTTTAAGAAATTTGAAGCACTAATTGGTGTATTGACTGACACCAGAGTAAGACAAGTCTAAAGGTAGGTGGGCTTGGAGTATCTCTTTACATGAAAAATATAATGTATATTTAATTGGCTTCTGGTATATTTATTGGTTTATACCAAATTCAAAGTAATGTATGTATTAATGAAGTGAAATAGGTGAGGTAATCCAAATAAAATAATACCCTTGAGTTAAAACAATGAATTAAAGAAACATATCAGAAGCTGTTACATTTCTCTAGTCATTATTTGAACTTCCAGCAATATTTGCTACTCCCTTAAGTGTTGTAGTTAACATTGTTTCAGTTAACATTTCCACCATCTTTAATATTCTTTAATATGCTTAATATCCAACTGATCTGTTGCTAAGCTAGCACTTTCATTTCCCAGGAATATATATTTTGAAAACATCTGTTACATAAACATAGAACATGAATGTCCCGTGGCACTTTGTTTGGCCTTTGCTTACATAATTCGAGAGTAATATCTGAAGTCTTGAAAGTAACTCTAGAAATATAAAACAGTGCAGCTTTGCACATTAATTTTTGCCCAAAGGTATCAGAGAGTTCATCACCACAACTGTTATTATACAATAACTCACATCATCAGAATGGGTTGTGAAATATTGCTACTAGAACCAGAAGATAGGAATTTTATCCACCAGTTTGGCCTGGTTTCTGCAACCAACTGCAATTTTATTGTAAGTTAACAGGCAGGACAGTTGGGAAAAATAGTCCAAAGCCACATCAGAAAGGAAGACTAGCATTGTTCATGATGCTAAGTCCTCCAAGATATAAGATGAGAGAGTAGCTTCCCTTCCTAGGGATGGGACTCCACCAGATATTCAGAAAAGAACCTTAATTATGAGTGCCTGCTGTTTTCCCTTCTCTTCCCTATATGCTCCATGAATAATGAATGTTGGAAATGATCCTTTGTTCCTTTCTTGGTAGGGGAAATTTTTAAGAACTCGGGTTAAGAAGAAGTGGCAATTCAGTTCTGTAGGGGTCATGCAAAAGAGAAGATTGGGGGCAAAGTCTGCATACCAAGACAACCAGGTGAGAAAAACTAGATGCCTCCACCATCTCAAAATGGAGAAAGGAAGAGTTGTCTTTAGCAATACTACATCCTGCAAAGATTTTTTTGGGGATACAATTCACATCACCTTCTCCTGAGGAAACTATTATATTAATTTATAATTGTCAAGTGGTGGGAAAATCAGGAGACTCAGAAGTTCAAATGAGTATAAAGATGTATTGCAAGCTTAAACTCTCTACAAGATTCAGAACTACGAACAATTAAAGGAAATTATCTGGAGTTAAGAAAAATTTCTTTGATCTCATGATTGATGACACATTTGACCTCTCCCTCCAGCTCAGTCTGGTCATCTCCGATAGTAACATTGAGCTAGAAAGATTCATCTTGATTCCATATGAAGCTACTTTCTTCTCTACTACCTTGGCTTTGAGCTGTTCATATAGTATATAGTGTATTCAAAAATATGCAGTCCTGGAAAATATAGGAATGAATTTTATAGCATTAAGTAAACAACCCAGATAAGCAATGCAAGTTGTCATGAAATGAGATCACATTTTCTGTTTGCTTATAAGTAGTATATGAAAAATAAAACAATTGTTAATGTTATATTTTTTGAATTGTTTTCTGTCTCAAAAGCATATTAACCAAATAAGATTAATGGAAAAAGTCAGATTTTATTTTGACAAGAAATCTGCTTCAGACATCAGTAAACATTTAAAATTACAGCAAGAAAATTATATTGCCCCTTTCTTATAAAAATAAATATTAACTCCTTGACAGATTCATTTAATCATTATCATTCTTGATAAACAAGAATTATTTAAAATGTTGTTACCTTTATTTTTTTTAAATTTCTTAAAGATTTGAATTCTTTCTTTTTCTATGTTAGAAATCCAAAGACCAAATCTGACATTATCAAGTCTGTTTCTTTTTCATTGATGGAAAACACAACAGTGCCTCCATTTTTCAATCAGCTCTTAAAGTAGTTTTAACCACTTTGTGTTCTTTCTTTGGGAAGTGAATACACTATTTATGTTTTAAAAGATGGATGAGAGAATATCAGGCAGGAAAAGAAGACTAGCCTTCCAAAATACATTTCCTCTGTGTTAGCTACTGCATTTTATCTAAATTATCACAAGTGACCTTTATGGGAAAAATCTATAAACATGGGAAACATTTCGTTACAAAAGCAGCTTTATGTTTTATGTCCAAGTCCCATGTTCCTGCTTCTGCTAATACAATGTGAAATAATCCATCCATTTTATGAATTTAATATATTTTAAGTGCTTTATTTTCTTTGCTACAATAGAATAATTTAAAATTTAAATTTTTTTTGCAAATTCCATCATCTATTCAAAGTAAAAAGCAATTTATGGATTTTCTTTTTTTGCCGAAGACAACAAAAAACAAAATGTACACATTTCACTGCATTTCATACCATGTATGACTGTGTATGTGATGAATAAAATTTAATTTGATTTGATTTGAAATGTAGAATCTCATGTGGAAGATTTATGAGTTTCAGTTCTGATATTAATATCAGCCAATGAAAGAGGTTTATTATACATTTTATTCTATAGTCCAGCCATGTCTTTTGTAGCCTTCAAGTTATATTGATTATTTAATCCCATATCCCCATTCAACACAAATTTAGCAAATTTGGGTGGATTTAACTCCCAGAATTCCTTCCCTCACCCTCCCCAAAATTCTGGGAGTTGAAGTCCACCCATTCTTTAAATACGAGAAACACTAGTATAGATTATAACAAACACTCTTCCTGATTGGATGTCCTTTTCCAATGTTATGTTCTTCTTGGCATCTTTATGAAAACTATCTTACTTATTAAATGAGCTTATTATTTTCTTCCAAACCCTTTTTTTCAAAGTATAATATCATTGGTGTTTTTATCTACTTCAAGAACACAGAGTGTTTTCTATTAGCTTTGATTGCTCATTGTGGCTGGGAAAAATACTTCAGTTTGATTGAATTGCTCTTTCCCTTAGAGAAGACGAAATATGCCATCCATTTCAAGTGGCAAAGAGCTTGAGCACCAAGCACCTCATCTTCATCCAAGCACCATTCAGCTCATCCTGTTTGGGATTTACTTTTTGAAATGCAAGGTTTTTTTTAAAAAAATGTTGACAGGAACATAGTGGGCTAAAAAGTCCATAATAAGAAATCAATATTTTGTTGAACGCTATAAGCAAATAAAAGAATACCCTACAATATTTCTCACATGATATTTATTACCCAATCAGAAAATGGGCCTATGGGTCAGTGGTGGAATTCAATTTTTTCTACTACCAGCTCTGTGGGTGTGGTTTGGTGGGCATGGCTGGGAGGAGTCATGTGACTGGGTGGGCAGTTTCTGTAATCAGGGCAATAAAGATTAGGCTAGAAACAACACCAGAATGATTTTACCTGCCTTCTTTATAGGATTAAGCCTGTAAAGTGGAAAAAATAAAAGATTTCTTCTAACAACCAGTTCTCCGAACTGCTTAGAAATTTACTACTGGTTCTAGCAAACCTACTGAATTTCATCTCTGCTATGGGTAATCAGTACATTAACAAATATGTATTTACAGCATCTGTTTCCGTGAATTGATAGACTAGGTCACAACTAATAATCTAAAATCCTGTGATTATATTGATCACTACAAGTACTTGCATAGTTTCTCATCTTTTCTGTTCTTCTGGTATGTGAAAGGGTTTTAAAATGGTAATGGGAAAAAACTAACACACAATAGTGACTAGTTCTGAAAAAAAATTGATGCAACCATTGCCTGCTTTGAATGCACTCATTTGTCCGATCACCAGCACCATTTAATACTTCAATGAAGCCAAATCTGCCTCTGCTCTAAAAAAAAATACTGAAAATTCAGGACCAGAACTGTGCACCCCTCTGAATTCTGTGAATTCAGCGAAATGTTTACTTTGGAAAATAAAGATACTGCTTGAAAAACCAAAAAACTTTGTTTGCAATCTATAATATTTGTCTATCTCTAACAGTGACACCCATAGACAGGCATCATAAAAGTCAAGATAGCAGTTGCACAATGCAATCAAAGCCCCACTCATTGTTTACATGTATTATATATGTTACATATTTAAAAAGGGTGAGTGGGTTAATGTATGATTATAACTGTCATCTTGATATTTGGATCACACACACACACACCCGCACACACACACACACACACACACACACCAGACATCATGACCCTCTGCATAAGAGACTTCTTATTGCATGTACCTCAGTGTGCCTTGAAACAATTGATTATATAACACTGTATACTCTTAATATTAGTATTAATTTGACTCTTTAGCTGCCCAATTCCAGTGAATTCTGGAAGTCAGAAACTGGGATATTTACAGTATTTCTCAGTATTTCCCAATTTTTTATTAAAATTTTTAACATGACTTTTTTCATTCTTATTATAATATTAATTGTCAAATTTGTGGACAAAGTCTAGTTCTCCTAAAGTTGGCTGCCTTTTTATATCTTTCTAGCCAACATCTTCTTTTCTCTTTCCCAGTTATCCTATTTTAATTGCTAATTGCTATCTGGTCCCAATCTTATTCCTTGATTCCTTTGCATAATCTATTATTATTCTTCACATTGTTTCTTCTCTGTTCTTTGCAAATCCTTTAAATACCTCTATGGAAACCCATCTATCACTCTCTCAAATATCTCATATACAGCATTTATAAAATGCAAATTCACTAATAAAAACTCCTTTTGTGTTCAAATAATTTTACTCAGGTCTCAGGAGAATTGTTCTTTTATTTCTCTTTCAGAAAAAAAAAATCTTTCAATAGTTATTCTAATATAACTATGTTGCAGGAATTCAAGTACCAGTTTGGAAAAACTGATATTTTCACTGACTCTGAACAATAAAACACATAGTTAGTTGTGTGTGTTATACATTATGCCTAACTTATAAAATTGACCAATCATCAGTAACTCAGAACATAACCTTCACTGGCAATACCTTTCTAATTTTTCAAGGGAACCATACTTTTTTTTCATTTTCTTTCTATAGGTTGAGTGTAAAATCCTAAATATTAACTATTTTAGGGCAGAGTTATTTTGTAGAGTGATATGGAGTATATACATTTAATAAACCAATTTTAATAAATAAATATTTCCAATCCCTAGTCCAGTTAAATATTCTTAATTTATAATTGACAGCACAATTATTTCTATCCTTTATGATACAGTTTTATCACACACTAACCTGTCATATTTTCTGGTAAAATCAAAAGAGATTAATAATGTGAGATGCAATTCTTTTTTTGATCCTGCTTTGGCACTGCATCATTCAATTATTTCCTCATGAATCCCATATTATGTGTCACTCTCTCTCTCTCATGCTCATGTTGCTTTATTATGATTCAGCATGGCTAATTCAAAATATTTGCATGATTTCTTTTTTAGAATTTAATATGGTAAAGGATCATGGTTTTTTTTTAACTCCTATAAAAAGGGAAAATGGGTGACACCATTGTCAGTTCAAACAACACAGTATGCTGAATTCTCCAATCTCCTGTTCTACATAAGGGAGAATAAAGGAGAATAAAGGTAACTCAGGGTTGAATTGTGTCGAAGAGCATTCTAGTCTCTGAGCTTGAATGTTTGCTTGCAGATGTTTCATTACCCAACTAGGAGACATTGTTAGTGCTAGAAGTGAACTAAGCCTTAGTATTATTCCATAAGTGCAGGTCAGTTGATCTCATAGGGAGTGGAGGAATCAGTAATATCAGACTTGTAAAATCTTCAAGACCATATCTTTCAGAAGCATACTTTTTCTCGTTTTGTTTCATGTGGCTGTACTTCAGAAATACTTTTCCAAATCAGTAGATTTTATATAGTTCACAATCACAAATAGTAGAAGAGAAATCAATAATCTGATCTCACCTTTGTTAAATCAATTCTTTTTTTTTTAATCATAACCTAATTGCAATTTTCTTGTAGTTAAACCAGTGAGCAGAATAAATCCTGCCAATGAAATATGAAACTGGAGAAATTTTCCCCTTCTCTTCTTCTTAATCCCAGGCAGCATGTTATATATGATAGTATTACCACAAAATTGCATTGATAATATCTGAAGTTTAAGAAACTTTTAGTCTTTCCCAACCCTGTGTTGGAGATTGAAGCTTTCTGTATTGACACGTGAGCATTTCTGAGAGATGGAATCTGATTTGAGTAATGATTAATGAATCTCAAAGCTATATCACAGAAGAGATTTACTTGTAAAAATACATTATAGAAACAACTAAACCTAGCTATTGTAGATATGTTTCATCAAGAGGAGACTCAACGAGTGTAAGTGTATAAATGTGCTAACAACAAGAAAGTGACATGAGGTTAGCAATTTCATAAAAAAATAAGGCATGCATAGAGTGA
Organism: Myanophis thanlyinensis; assembly: GCA_017656035.1. NCBI lineage: Eukaryota > Metazoa > Chordata > Lepidosauria > Squamata > Homalopsidae > Myanophis > Myanophis thanlyinensis. Next base: position 26,964 of record JAEANM010001465.1, read on the forward strand.
CAAAAATGGGTCACATAATTGATCCATAACTCACTATCTCTCGTTATCCCCTTATAGTTAATAGCTCATGAGATACTAAGACTCAATGCCATTCATCTCTAACACTTCAAATGTTTTTAGACATTCATATCTACAATTCTCAAATTCCTGTCAATGTGACTAAAAGTTCTGGGAATTATATGCCAACATATCATATTAAGTTTTGATAGCCTCTTAATAGCTTGTACAATAAATACAGTTCTGTTCTGCAAAGCAATTGTGCAAATGTATTTTTTGCTAAATTCAGTGACAGTACTTATGCTATATCCATAGTTCTATGCTATATCTGTGTTCTATTCACTAATCAGACTTAATTATAGATAAACCTGTTAAGGATTTAATATTTGTTTTATTGTTGCCAAATCCTCCAAAACACAAAAGTCAATCCAGCATTATTTTGAGATTTACATGAATTTATCTCTTTTAAAATTTTACGTGTATTATTTTTAATGCTATTTATTATGACAGACAGTATAAATTCTAATATTTGCAGTCTTATCATCTGATCTACAACTTACCTACATAATATCATGGCTGCATCATAATGCAGCTAGTAAGGTAAGATAAAGATGAGGATTTAAGCTCATAAACCTTATAGAAATGGCGGTCAATACAGGGACACAATTAATTTCAGCTAGCAAAAATATTCCCATAAAGAAGTACATCAAGAAGAGGGCCTGGCATCACATTCTATTGTGTCTATTATTTATCAATCAATCTATTTAAATTGATTTTAAAACGATATTTAAGCGGCCGTTGTTTAATTATTTTAATTGTTCTTAACTTGTATTG
>JAEANM010001466.1:0-27789 GCA_017656035.1 Myanophis thanlyinensis
TGTTGTTTTTATTGGCTGTGAACTGCCCCGAGTCCTTCGGGAGAGGGGGCGGTATATAAATCAAATAAATAAATAAAATAAATAAATAAATGATCCTCTGACTTCAAACCAAGTGGTTGGTTGAAGCGAGAGAGGATGGCTTGCTTAAGATAATAAATTATTTATTTATTTAATTTTTATCCTGCCTTTATTACTTTATGAGCAACTCAAGCTGGTGAACATTCCTAATACCCATTCCTCCTCCTATTTACCTCACAACAACAAACCCTGTGAAGTGAGTTGAGCGGAGAGAACCTGACTGGTCCATTGTCACCCAGCATATTAGGTTATATGGTGCCTAAGATGGGACTAGAACTTGCATCTCCTGGTTTCTAGGGTCAGAACCTTAACCACTACACCAAACATTGCTCTAAAATAAGTAATGTGTTATGGCTGAGTGAATATTGAGCCCAGTTGTCCTTGGTCAAAGTCCAATAATTTTGCCACCTCATAAATGAGATTCTGAATAGGCGCATGTGTTTTACTGAAATGCATTTGGCTATGATCTGCAAAGTTGCTAGGATGCAAACTGACAGATTTCTAGGCATAGTCAATTCCCCATCAAATTCTTATAGAACATTCCACTAAGACAAAGTGATTATATCAATTTTATATGATAACATGAAAAAATGATAACACCTCAACAGGTCACAGACTGATTTGGAAACCAGAGAAATCTTACTCTGTGAATGTGGTTGCTCATCTCCATCAATATTTATTACTGCATTTTCTTTTCCTTTGAAGAATATATTTGGATGTACATTCTGGAGAGCAGCTGAAGGAAACCTGAGCTTTCTATACATTCCACCAAGGTTAATGTGAATCTCTGGTGTTAAGAAAGAATGCAGAGTGTGGCACACGTTGTATATGCATTCTGTGTATTTAATTTCAGCCACATATCCTGTCTCCAATGATTGTTAACATACCCTGCTGTGCTTTTAGTCTTTTGCAAAGATTTCCAGACATTGGGTGGTCTTACGGCTGAAATTCTAAAGCCTAGGAAAGCTAGGTAACTGGAATTTCAGTGTTAATTTTAAGTTTGCTTGTGTTTCAAATGGGAGGCCAGAACAGTTCTTCATTTGGTCAGATTTCTGGTTCAGCTTTGAGAGGGGAAAAAAAAGTATGCTGTTTTCTTAGCCTCCCGCTCTTCCCTCCGCTCTAGTTTTGTGTAAAAAAAAAGTTTTTTTTTAAATGGCTGCTGGGGATTTGTTTGAGGGAAAGCCTGTTGAGAAAATGTTTTTGAAATTACAGGGATCTTGATTGTATCCTGCCTGTCCGTTAGGGTGCCTTTTATTTTCTCAATTAAGGAACAAACAAAAAACATATTTGGTACGACAGAGGAACATAGAGAAAAATGTGTTTGAGCATTTATTGTTAGATAAGTAAGGAATACAAATAGCTTTTGTGCCCTGAGATTTCCAGTGATGTTAATCATTTCAGAGTTCACTTACAGTCATTTTAACAGCCAGACAAGGGAGGGGAGGGGGGACATAACAAATTCTGCTTTCTTTTGTAGAGTTCTTGCTATGATCTTTGCCATTTTTGGAAACTAGCCATAAAATAATTTTACATGATTTAACCCATGGGGATTTCTTGCAAATTGACATTAAGGGAAAGAGCTATGGAAATTTTTTTTTTCTGCAACTCTATGTGGGGAATAAGCAGAAATGTTGGGCATAGATTAAAGACTGTTCTCCCATTAATGAATTCTGACTTTGATTTTCCTCTCCGTTTATTTATTTTGGTGTGTGCAGATACATACTTATGTGCAAGAGCGTACATTTCAGTATTTATTGTGCTTTTAATACAACAAACCAAGTTGGGTAGATTACAAAATTGCTAGATTTTTTTTTTAAATTGACAATATGTGGGATGCTACAAAAAATCATAAATGCAGGCCAATTGCTGAGCACTCCACATACGGTCACATGATAGGCCATCTGAACTTCTGAACCAGATGATAAGTAAATACATGCAGAGAGTTCCATTGTAACTTCACCTGGTTGTTAAACAACCATCATAAGTAAAGGACTACCTGTATTTGATTTAAAGATACTGTCAGCCCCGGACTTGGCATCTGGTCTGGGGCTGCCATTCACACGCGGACCCCACAGCTGCTGTACCTCCTCGCTGCAGCCTGACAATCAGCTGTGTGAAGGACAGCTGATGGGTGCAGTTGGCGCTGCGGGCTGGCTGTGCAGGGGGAGAGAGCTGCATGGCCCGACTATCAGCTGTGCGAAGAACAGCTGATAAGCGCAGTTGGTGCTGCGGACTGGGCTACACGGGGGGAGAGAGCTGCCAGTGTCAGAGCATAGCTCAAGCTGGGAAGCAAACAGCTGTCGGGCACAGTGGTAGTGGCCTGGGACGATCAGGCGAGGAACGCTGACAGCTAGCCCACACTTGCCCATGACATCAGCTGCTGAACGCAAGAGCACAGAAAGCGCCAGCTGCAACGTAAAACTGAATTAATCAGCTCCAAGCTGACTCAAACCTGGCTAGTTCTGGCAGGGTGGGGTGGGGCAGGGGTGCGTGCGCAATGGATGGGCATGGCTGAGAGCACATAACTGGTGGCTGAGAGCACCTAGGAGCAGCGCTGACTTCACTCTGTGTGTGTGTCAGTATGTGCCGGAGGTGTATGGCAGAATAAACCTGAGTTCTCCGACCTTCATATGAATGAGTTTCTTGTTTCTGCTGTAGCCATACAGAACCTGACAAGAAGTCTGCACTGCACCCAAGTATTTCCCAGCTGCTCAAGTCAGAACCAGAACCTTGATCTGGATCTGGAAAAGGGGTTATCCTTCTCCATCAACATATTTCTCTTCTTCCCCCCTTTTTATAAATTTATTTAAAAAATGCATACATTCAGTTGGCTAAGCGCAACATAACATGAGTATGTAGCAGGTTTAAAAGCTCTATATTACATTAGCTGTGCAATTATTCAAGAGTAAACTTATTAGAGCATAAATAACTGAAGGCAATCAAAGATATAGCAGTAAGGAATTATGGGCCACAGATATAGCAATATAGCAATGTTTCCCAATTTGGAAATTTCTGGATGTACGGATTTGAATTCTCATAATTCTCAACAACCATCCTGATTAGAACATTCTTAAAGTCTGTAATTGGCAATTGTCAACATTAGGAGCATGGGTCATAGATAGTAGCCTCATAGATATATAGTGTTTCCAGGGTTTGTGCTGGATCCTAAAACTCCCCAGAGATACTACTCATGTCTTCCCAAAAATAAGACTGGGTCTTATATTAATTTTTGTTCCAAAAGATGCAGTAGGATTTATCTTCCGGTTAAGTCTTAGTTTTTGAGAAATATGGTACTAAATGCATCCGTCTGGCTGATGATCTTAACTGGGGCTTATTTTTGGGATAGGGCTTATATATGAGCACTCTGGGGGGGAAATGCCAGGGCTTATTTTCCGGTGCATCTTGTTTTCAGGAAAACGCAATAGGCCAACTCATTCAATGGGAACACAGCCTTCTTCAAAATAGTAAACTCCCCCAATCCTAATATTGTGATTCTGTTATATTTCATGACTGTGTGGGTAGTCCTAGACTGACGACGACAACTGAGCCCAAAATGTATGTTACTAAACGAAGTAGTTGCTAAATTTCCCCCCATTATATAACCTTTCTTGTCATAGTTGTTAAAGAAACACTGCAGTTGTTAAATTAATAACATGGTTGTTAAGTGAAACTAGCTTCCCCATTGACTTTGCTTGTCAGAAGGTTGCAAAACGTGATCACATGACCCCGGGATGTTGCAGTCACTAGCTTAAAGAAACAGAGCTGATCAGCACCCCCTAAAGTTTGCTATAACTAATAGAGTAAAACTCGCAGGGAGGGACTCATTTATCTTTACCTCAGTGATTAGAGTTCCGGACTATTTTGGACAGGCTTCATTCAAGAGGATCTTGAAATTATTTTTATCACTTTCTCAATGGTCAGACGTCTGCACTATTTGGGAGGAGCTTCATTCTTCTTATCTGATGCTTCTCCATCAGAAAGATACAGATCTCCTGATCAGACTTTTTAAACAGTTAATTCATAGGAGTTCTTTCTTTTTCTCCCCACCTTCTTTTTACTGTAACACACAATGCAATTGGTACAGATACAATTGGACTGAGATTGATGAGGAGGTTAGAATAGATCCATGAACAGCTGCCAAAGGCCTCTAGTCATAAAATCCACTATTTGTGTCCTCCTCTCCTTTTAATAGTCAACCTACATTGAAATGACAGGGAAGCTACTTCAATTCTCCGATCTCAACCTGCTTTGCCAGTTTAAGACAACAGTTCAAACCTCTGATGAAGTGGAATTTGGTCTGTAAAATTACTTGTTATGATGTAGTAGATGGTGCTTTTTAAAATGTTGTCTTTTTGTTCTTCTCTCAAGATGTGATGGTTTTGCCCATTACAGGGGAAAGAGTGTAGCTTTTCTACGCTCTCGTTAAAATGAATTTTAAAATGGATTTTGCATAGCAACAATTTTGGTTCTCTTTCTCAGCTTCTAAAAACATTGTACCTTCCTTCGCTCTCTCTTCACGAAACTACAAGTAAAATTTATTTCCTTTCCGAATATCTCCATCAACCTGTGTCTACAGATGTTGATGTTTTTAATGGATTGGGTGCATTCAAATTCAGTACTAGCAAATTGAATCTACCATCTTTAGGATCAGTGAGATGTGCCAGAGAAGAAATGAGTAATATCAAAAATAGATTTGTGGTGAAGAGAGAAAATAATATTTTAACTGGATAATTAACTGTCTCACTCCTCCCTTTTGATTTAAAAGCTCTTAGTTTGCTGCTTTATTACAAAATAGTTGTAAATGTCTTCCGGCAAATTTTATTTTGCATGTTAAATTGCATACAAGTTATTTTCCATTGCTGTAGAAGGTAGTTTTGATAGTTATTTTGAATACTAAATTGATTTTAACAATTGCATGAGCAATTTCATGCAGTTGAATAATGTAACCATTGAGTTAGGACAACAGTATCTTTCATCAAACAGATATTTAATTAAATTTTCATTTATACTAATAAGTCTCCAGCAGCTGAGTAATTGTTACAGTACCCAATCATTGCCTATGTGTTGCTTTTACTGCTAAATCTTCATTTTCCCACAGTATAAATTCTGAGTAATATCAGAATCCTTATAGACAAAAAACAATATATAAATCTTAACAAAAAACTGGCTGTTGCCAGTAAAAACATATCCTAAATAAGTGTTTCATGAATGTATAATTGATCCCCTCCTACATTGAAATGATGCACAAAAGCAAATGTAAGGGTTCATTCATTATTGACTTTTGGGAAATCTGCATATTTAGTTAATATTGAAAAAATAAATGAATATGCAAATCTAGAATGGAAGAAAAATGTTTAATTTATTTCAGTTTGCATGAATAAATTCAAATTGATTTTGTTCGTAAGTTTCTATATTGATCCCTTGTTATCTTCAAAACTGATTTATTAATTGGTTTTATTGAAATGTTACTACTAGTAATTTTTTGTTTCTTTAATGTTACTTATTAATCACTTTACTGATGGGTTGGTCTTATACTGTATATTATAACTGATTTGTATGCCCAAGGAAGGGTGGTTGACTTTCATTGTGACGGAGAAACATTGTAATAAAAACAGAATTAGATTGCCCTGTGTCCACCCCCACAATGCCTTCTCTTTGCTCAAAACATCTAGAAAAATGCAGTGACAAAAAATGTTGAAGAGGGGAAGGAGAAATGGCAGATAACAGTAATCCCAGCTGTACTGAAGTGGTGAAATTCAATTTTTTTACTACCGGTTCTGTGGGCGTGGCTACAGGATTAAACATCAAGCACAGAATTAAACTTCACCAAAGTTACAATGTAATAAGAGGAGAGGCAGTTTCTGTGAGCAAGGCAATAAAGATTAGGCTAGAAACAACTGCCTTATTTACAGGATTAACCCTGTAAAGTTAATCTTTACAGGATTAACGATGCAAAGTGGGGAAAAAAAACAAAAGGTGATTTCTTCTAATAACCGGTTTTATAGAACAGGTGCGAACTGGCTGAATTTCACCTCTGCTGTACTGCCATGACAAAATTGATGCTTTCAAAAACAAACAAACCACAATGTCTTACCCAAGAATTCCAGGTTCTATACCAGTGTTTGTTTTGCAAAACAAACCTGTGTTTGTTTTACATAGAGTTAGAATGCCCAATAGGCAAATATAGTCACTATTGTCAACATTTTTTTCCCCATTTTTGGATTAGATTTATAGGTCAGATCACAGATCATAATGATTTTTAGTGAGGGTCCTGAGAGGCTTGGATTCTTTTGATGCCACAACTTCAAAACCAGTAAAAAACATGGGGACTTTATTGATTTGAAAATACATCTTTTTTTTTCTGAGAACTTGACATCTAACATTTTTATCTTTTGATCTGATTAGGGTACATCGTTATTTCTTGGAAGTCTGTCAAAAACTGAATGAGTATAAACTCTGCATTTCTGTTCATGAGATAGTTTTCCCCTCTTGCCAACATTGTGGGAAAATCAACTACAGTTCACTTTGGATAGATACTTCCTTTATTTCTATTTGAATATGTGTAATATAGATCTCCTGACTTGTCAGAGAGCATCACTAAATGCAGAATGTTTTTATTGGCCTCCCTCATTTGTTCAGATTGTAAAACCAATAACACTGATTTGTGGCAGTGCTTTGAATAGACAGGCATGTGTGCTTGAGCGCCCAAGTCCATCTGATAGCTAAATCCCTAACTCCATTTTTGTGGATTCTATAAGGATCTGAGACCTTTATTTCCACTTCTTTTTTTTTTTCATTTTTCAAGCAGGCTGTTTAAACCATGCATATGCAAATTTTCTCTTACCTAGCTTTAGGCACAATGTGATTCTGGCAGTAGCCAATTTTTTTCACTGTCATGATCAGACAGGAAGAAATTATTTTCTGAATGATCTGTTTCCCATGAAGTATCAAAATGTATACCGTTTGAATACTTTGTGGGTCCTTTGATTGTAATAAACTTTTCCACTCCTTTCAGCATTTCTGGAGGGCATGGAGTTCTAAGAGCACCTATAGCAGATAAGGTGTTTTCTTGGTTAGGCTTCATGTGATGTCTACATCCAGCCATTGTGGGCCTGCCAAACATTACCGTATTTACTATTTAGTGAATCTGGCCAGTTGTGGTTTAGACAATGAATTTTGGGCAAGCAAAAGCACAGTTGTATGATTTGTTATCTTAAGCATGAATGTAGACACATGTGGATCTTGGGAAAAATGTGAGTTTCCGAATCAAGAAATCGTATGTGTTCCAGTACAATATAACTGGGATATAAATTGAATGCACACCAGCCTGCCCTCCTGTTCTTTCCTTGGACATCCATTTTTACTTGCATGAAAGGCAAGATGAAGTAATTGCCACTGCTATTACCATGCAGCTCACTAGCTTAAAGGTACAGAAAAGTACATCCCATTTCTTTCTATACTTTTGGGGGAATTTTTTCCTTCACTAAAGCATTTAATGTCTGAATTCAGCACCTTATGATTTTTAAGAAGAAAATCAAATTGCTTATTTTTTAGAAAACGGCAAGTTGCTGCCCGTTTTTCTGGTAACCAGCACAGCACGTCCGACTTGAATTGCCATTTCAAAAAGTGAAAAAAAAAATCATATTTCTCAACCCTCTTTGTGCCACCATTGGAAAATCTAAAATATAATTGGCTCCTAATGGTGAAATGCTGCTCTGTCCTGTAATGGAGCCATTTTTTTCTGATCAGCAGAATTTTGCATATCAAACAATCAGAATAGAGCTGGAAGGGGTTTTGGAGATTTTCTAGTCCAAATCCTTGCTCAAGCAGGAGAACCTATGTATTTCAGACAAATGGCTATCCAGTCTTCTCTTAAAAATCTCCAGTGATTAAGCACTTACAACTTCTGAAGACAAACTATTCCACTGGTTAATTGTCCTTACTGTTAGGAAACTTTTCCTTAATTCCAAGTAGTTTCTTTCCTTTATTATTAGTTTTCCTTTCCTTTATTTATTAGTTTTCATCCATTGTGTCTTGTCCTGCCCTCTGGTCCTTTGGAAAATAACTCCCCCCCTCCCCCTCTTCTTTGGGCAGCCCCTCAAATTCTGAAATATTGCTTTCATGTTACCGCAGTTCCTCTTTTTTCTAGACTGGCCATACCCAATTCCTGCAACCGCTCTTCATATGTTTTTTGTCTCCTATTCCAATAGATATCCTCAAGATTAGAATACAAAGATTTAAAAAGTTTCTTGTCCTTTGTATGTATATATATTTTGAGCCTCCAGATTCTACTTCTCATATGTTGGACCCGGTGATTCAAGAGTTCTTTCGTGACATGCATGGCACTTTAATAAGCTTGGCTTCTCTGTGCTTTTTATATTGCTTCCAAAACTCTGTTTGGTGAGCTGTGTGCACCTGATGCCCTGGCTGGACTGGTTTGACTAGTTTCACCTGTGCAAGGATCTACCTGTAAGCTGTGTTTAAAAATAAGTGTTGAAATCTCACCACCTTGACAACAGCCTGTAAACAGCCAGTGAAGCAAAGAGTAAGGCCACCTAGCGAAACTTCAGATACAGAGGGTGAACTTCCTTTGATACCGCTGCACAATTTCCACCTAGACCCAGATGGATCTTACTTTGTTGACATAATTTAGGGAGTTTGGAACATGCCAAGTAGAGTTACGGCTGCCAATATCTCATGCAGAGATAAAAATCAAGAGACTATAGAGAGACAGAATGAGAGAAAGTCTGCCATCTCCTTTCCAATGCATGTGTCCAAGCAAGCAGTTTGCTTTGTGAAGACTATCAAGTGTTTGCCATCTTGGTAAGCAGTTGCTTCCAACATACAGATAGTCTTTGACTTACGACGACAAGTGAGCCCAAAATTGCTATTGCTAAGCGGGACAGTTAAGTTTTGCCTCATTTTACAACCTTTCTTGCCAGAGTTATTAAGTGAATCATTGCAGTAATTAAATTCCTAAGACAGTTCGTAAGTGAATCAGGCTTTCCCATTGTCTTTGCTTCTTAGAAGGTCACAAAATGTAATCGCCATCATAAATATGTGAGTTGCCAAACATCTTAATTTTGATACATGATCATGGGGAATCTGCAGCGGTCAGACGTCACTATTTTCAGTACCGTTGTAATTCCGATGCCAAATAAGATATTTGAGATTCTACATTAAGCTGTCACATAATTATCATGCTTCAAGGTTCAATAGATTGGTGTTTTATTTTAAACACTTGGTTAAATGACTATATACAAACTCACTGAATATTTTTATACCTATAGGAACAGCAAATCTCTTAATTTTTTTCTTTTCAAACTTGTTATTATTTATCTCCCTTTCCAGTTTTCTGGTTCATGAAATCATTTTGTTCATACTTGGCTGGAATCTTACATATGCAAATGCAAAAATTGTTAGTCTCGGTAATCATACATGAATTCAGAATAATGTTGGTTTTTAAATGACTCAAAATTCAGTGTCAATACATTAATAATATAACTTCATCCTCTCCCCAGTAAGTACAAATTCAGTTGTAATGCATCAAACAGCTATAATTAATTCAAATTTTGATGACATACATTAAATATGTTCTCTGTGCTAGAAATATTAAGACTTTGTAAAAGCAAGCCTGTATTTTTAAAATCCCTAATTACACCAAACTTAATGGGCAATCATATATACAATAATCTGGAAGAAAATTCCACCAGACAAGGGGCACATAAAATTTTACTTTAAATTTGTTATAGTTTATTTGCTCGTTTCATTACTGTGGAAAATATCTGCATTGCATTAAGCAGTATCTGTCTACTGATAGAATGATATTCTCCAGAAATGTTTTTGTTATGCTGTATATAGGACATTGCTTTAAGACAAGAGTTTGAACATTTCCTATTTTCCAATTATATCTTTTAATATGGTATTGGAAAAAGCTTTTGTTCCCAAGACACCTGATTTCTGTTACAAGATTTGCTTATTTGCAGCATTTTATGTTATTGGTTCTTATTTTTTCTTGCTTTGGTCTAATGCGTTTTGATGTATTATACATTACTTAGGGCAATTGAGGTAGGTTATTCATTTATTTATAAAATAAAATAAACATTTTAATAAATCCATGCTTCCTCCTTTTTGAAAACTTGTAATAGGCTTCTGGGTCTAATTCAAAGCATGGATTGTCACGTATGAAGCCATTAATCGTGTGGTACAGGATTCATTGGGGTCTACATTCCCAAGTTTGAAATTGAAAAAAATTGAAAAAAACTCAACCCTCCCCCCATATGAACTTGGAGGCAGGGGTGATATGATAAAACATGATAAAACATGCAGAACCCAGAATTACAGTTGGCTCCTACCCACCTTCTGATTTAGGAAAGCCCACAAAACCTGATACTATTGGGCCTTCAAGATAATTGGGGGTATATTGTTTTTAGGATATGTGTTTATTAAGTCATTAAGACACTCTATTTTGGTTCGTTGATGGACACAATAAAGAGTCTGTCACATTGGGGTGGTCTGTTGATATTGTAAATGAATAAGACAAATAAAGTATTTTAGGCCTCAGACTTTAGGCAAAGCAGGCCCTAAGGTTTTTAAGAAGGGCAGTTACCAAGCCAACATTTAGAGAAGTCTTCTTAATTTCATGCAATTGTTAGCTCAGGAAAGTATTGGCCCATTTCTAAATGATGATCCAATGGTCCATTACATTTGCCACAGATAAGGCACCTTCCAGGCAGTGGTGGAATTCAAATTTTTTACTACCGGTTCTGTGGGCATGGCTGGGGGGTTCATGTGACTGGGTGGGCAGTTTCTTTAAGCAGGGCAATAAAGATTAGGCTAGAAACAACACCAGAATGTTTTTTTCCTGCCTTCCTTCCAGAATTAACCCTATAAAGTAGAAAAAAACAAAAGGAGATTTCTTCTAACAACTGGTTCTCCGAACTGCTTAGAAAATTTACTACCGATTCTAGCAAATTTCACCTCCGCTTTGAGGCCTCCCAACCTCCTCCCAGATTCCTGTCCTGATCTATGCCTAAACTCTAAATTCTCTTAGTTGTTTCCCTTAATCAGATTAAAAAACAGCCAGTGGAGTAAATAGGTGCCCTTTTTGTCTGACAGAGATGCTTGCAGTCTCTCTAATGTTATCTTGCAACAGAGAGATGCAACCATAAAGTCCAGAGAATAGATTTGGGGTTTAAACCCAGCATTTCCCATCTGGAAAACTCCTTTGGTTTTAGATTAGTTGAAACTGAAATCCTAAAACGTTTTGCTCACTTAGTATTGAAAAAAATGCTGCATTGCCAATCCTCTTAAAGCTTGTGTACAGCAGTGCTTTCAGGGAACAGTGCTATCAATTATGTGTAATTATGTATTACTGAAATAGTAAAATGTATTTATTTTATTGCTAGGCCTCTCACCTGCATGCTCTCAGCAAGCCACAGCATTAAACAATAAAGGCAACCATTAATAAAATATGTCATTAAACCAATACTACCGATACAAATAGAGCCTCATAAAATATTACAAAAAGAGCTATTAAACATAAATAATAAATATAGAGCGCCAATCAGAAAGGGAATGTTTATTTCCACTAAGTTTTTAATTCCACAAAGGTAATAGAAATTAATCATTTCAGTCTCCTTTTGCGCCTATCTGCATTCTGAGGTTAAAGAATATTCAAAACAACTTTGCCCAACTAATATCCTTCAAGTACATTGGGCTGTAAGTCCCATGCCAAGTGGGGGAATATGGAGCATGTGATACACATAGTAAGAGACCAACTGATTCAGGCAGGTTGTGTGAAAATTGAAACATTGATTCCCCCATCCTACATGTGCTTAATATAGAAACTTAGGAGCTCCTGGATAATGTGTTTGCTCCTAAGAGTGGTATCTTCTGATAGGTGGTCTCCTGCCTGATTTGAAGTTAATTAAAAAAATGGCAAAACTGAAATTTATTTCTTTGTGGGTTATTGTTGTTGGTCAGCCATCAAGTGTCCACAGGGTCTTCTTCATAATAAAATCCTTAAAACCATTTGTTTAGCAATGGTTCAAAGTTATAGCAGCACTAACTTAGGGCCACTTTTCACATTTACGAGTCTTGGAACATTCCCATGATTGTGTGATTAAAATTCAATCACTTGACAACTGGCATGTATTTATGATGGTTGCAGTGTCCTAGGGTCATTCTGACAATCAAAATCAATAGGAAAGCCAGATTCATTTAACAATTACCACTAGCGTGATTCATTTAACAACTGTGACAAGAAAGGTCATAAAATTGGGCAAAATGTCACTTAACAACTGTCTTGATTAGTAATGGAAATTTTGGGCTCAGACTATCTGTACAAAACTTTGTATGCATTTTTGTTTCAGTAAACATGCTTCTTCTTATTTTCTGTTCACTCCTACCTGACTCACAGTGACTTCTAAAATAACATGTTATAATAAAAAATGTATAATAAAATATCCATGGTCCCAAAATCTCAATCTCTTGCTATATAATATAGCAAGATATATTCAAGCAAAAAACAAAACAAAACCCAAGATCAATAGATAATAAAATTCTAATGATGGAGGGAAAACCTCCCTCTGTTTTTTTTGGAAATGACAGAAACAGTATTTCATTTTGTAGAGCATTGTTTTAGCAATCTTAGGTTATGTGAACATCAACTCTCAAAATACCCCAGCCAGCATGAATTCTGGGAGTTGAAGTCCTCATATCTTAAAGATGCCACAGTTCAGAAACATTGCTGTAGAATTTCTTCTGAGAAATCCTCTAGAGAAATGCCAAAGAGTATCCTCAGCTTACTTATGTCACTCATCTTCCTCCTCTGCTAACCATTCGTGCTGATTTCATAAAGTTGTTAAATCATGTCCATGATTAGATCATTCCACCATTGCTTTAGATCAGAAGTGGGAAGCGACGGCCCCCTTTATGAGTTGTGGATTTCCACTCTCAGAATTCCTGGGCCAACATAGCTGACTCAGAAATTTGGGAGTTGAAGTCCACAAGTCATAAAGAGGGCCATCGTTTCCCACCCCTGCTTTAGATTATGCATATAATTAGGCAATAATCACAATGCAAATTTTCCCAAGGCACAAGGATGGCACAAGGCACACTGAGGATAAGGTTAAGTTATTGTGCTGAAATTCAGCAGGTAAGGGTTGGTGAGCAGTTCAGTAAAGACACAGCTTGGACAGCTCCAAGTCAGGCATATCATCTTGATTTCTATGGTGGGAGGAAGGAGGGCATATGAAAGTAGCAGTGATGAACAACTCACATGCTTATTATCTTGTCATTTGAAGATATTGGATTGTGGCCATAAAACAAGAGGTAGCAGCTTTTAAATGGCATTGAATTTAGCCATAAAGTCTTGTCAACATGGTGCTTTCTGTGGGTTGAACTTTCACTGCAGGACTTCTCAGGAAGCAAGGGGTAATTTTGTATATGTACTGACATCTTTATCACTTTATTTCAGGGTAGACTTGATTTAAATCAAGTCGATTTAAATCATGATTTAAATCACTAATAAAAAGGCTTAATTTAAAACAACTTGATTTAAATCATAATTTTTAAAGAGCAACTGTCATCTTGTCCTGCAGCGGCTCTTCCCCTGACCCATTGACTCATTGATAGTCCCAATATTGTAGAACATACAGCCTCATGCTATATAACTAAGCTTCATTTCTGAATAAACTAAATTATTAATGTATCTTAAATAGAAAACTATCTTTAGATAGATTTTTACTCCAAAAGCATTTTATTAAAATAAATTTGATAAAAATAAAAAAAATCCAATTTAAATAAAAAAATATGATTTAAATTTAAAAAATCTGTTTTTTTTTATTTAAAAAAATCATCAATTTTTATCCACTTTGCTTTATTTATAAAGACATAAAGTGCTGATTTTTCAAGGTTGGGGTAAATTTCCAATGTTGGGAAGACTTTTTTTTTTTTTTTAAAGATACTTTTTAACCTATATCATTACCTGTACATACCTGTATTTTTATGTTTTCTACTGCTAGATTGTAGTTGACTAGTTTGTTATCAGACATCAGACATTGGACTATGCAAGATGCCCAGCTTAAGGTTGCTTAAAGCTGTGCATGCCTGTTTAGAGCAGATATCGCTGACTAAATCTGAATTTAATGAAGCAACTTTATTTGAAAATAGTGTCAGCAGGAAAGCTGGTTGCAACTGAGTCAGTTGAATCCACCTTTTAATCCCCCAGCTGATCTCAATCCTGGCTGTTGCCAATGAAAGGCCACTTCTGTGGACCTGCGTCCTAATTTCATTTCTGCAAAGCAGGTTAGCCATGTCCCGTCACCCTGTAATTAGGTTTGTTCCATCTCTGCAGCATAGCCTATTTTCTGAAGCAAGAACAGGACTTTGGCAAAGCAATGCAAGGGCATATCATATATTGGATAGACATTTTAATATGTTAGTCTAATTTTAAAATTTATAGTTTAACTTAATTTTTAAACTTTTAACTGTAATTTTTAAATTATCAGCTCATTTAATTATTTTAACTGGTTTTTTAGATTTTATTTATGTGTTTTTTACTTGCTGTACACTGCCCCTAGTCCCTAGGGAGAGGAGGTGGTATATAAATTTAAATAAATAAAATAAATAAATAAATAAAGTTATTTTCATCAACAAACTTGATATTTGTAAGTCTTAAACTGGTATTCTTCAGCTGGAAGTTCTAGGATTTTTGGTTCAAAAAATTTGGAGGAGCCTGGTTGAACATGGTAATAACAAGGCAATGCCACATAGCCACCAGCCTCATTCCTCTTGCACTTTTTGTGTGGATATACCAAATCTTCAAGACTTTTTCATGTCTTGGTGGGTGAGAAAAGGGAAGGAAGGGAGGAAGGGAGGTTGGCCTGTGTGGGAGTAGGAAAAACTGTATTTCAGTGCATCCTTTCTTCTGTACTTATTTTCCTGGTGGTGTTTTGTTTTTAATGAAGATATTTAAAAAGGCAGTTATCAAGGTGAAAGTTGAAGCACTGTAGCATCTTGACTTCAGGCAGAAGAGTCTGGAAGCCAGGAGGTAGGAAAAACAGGTTTCCACCAGTGAGAAGCTACTTGTCTTCAGGTTCAGAACAAATGCTGTAGGGTTAAATGTTAAAGCTTCGTTGGCTGCAAACTTTTGAATGCTCTACCATGGCTGATCTCAAATTGATGCTGTCCTTCTATTATAGAAGGGTTCTTCAAGGAGGCAAGGAGGTTACATTAAAGCAAAGATTGTTTAGAATAGAATGGATCTTTTGAGTTCCAGAGCAGCACGTAGAACTTTTCTCAGGTCAGAGATCTGGCCAGTTCAAATCATGTCTGAGCTGCATTCCAAAAGCCATAGAACAAAAATAAAATTGATTTATACTTTCTATTTATATGCAACTAATATTTAGTATAGTTAATACATTTACTCTCCAGGCATGTCTTTAATAAATTACAGTCTGGGAACTACACTAGTGGCTGTAAAAGGTTCTGTGGGTCTTCAAAGATCTTTTAACATTTGAAGGATCACCTCTGCCTGATTATATCTCGCCCTATCAGGTTCAAGAGAAGAAGTATTCTGTAGGTCCAGTATGTGAGGGAATTATAACTGGTGGGATCCAGGAGAGATGCCATTTCACCATTCCCCCTGTGTTGAAACTGGCCCCATCTTTGACCTCCTTCCAAAAGTCCTAAGAAACATGATTGTATCAACAGACTTGAAGATCTCAAAGCAATGGAGAATTAGGAGTCTGTATTGCCTTTTCCATCAAATTCTCTCTGATCTGTTAATAGCACATACTGCTGTTTATTTTTCACAGTATGCTACCCAGAGTCACATCTTGTGATACAAGCAGCTATATAAATATGAATAAATAGCTTGCATGTCACTCTCAGACTGCAATTTATTAAGTATATTCCCAGTTTCCGTTGTGGAGTTGTTGGAAGCCATGGAAATAGAAATATAATTTGTATATATTATAAACCAAGAACGTTGAAACTCAAGTAGACTGTGGGGATCAAATTACTCATTGATTGAATTTCCAAGGGTTAAGACAATCAGAGGGTCAGTGAGGAATGGTGATTAGAATACTGGAGACCATGTTTGAGTTTGACTAAGCCACTATACATTGTAGTCATTCAACAAATCAAGCCACAGTGTGGCCTGCTTGCCCATGTTTTAGCATGTTGTGTGAACACAATGTACATTACTTTAGTCAAAAAGCTATAATTAACCTGAAACTCACTGTGAAGTATGACCCAACCTGTGTGAACCAGGTACATCCAGGTTTGAATCCATACTCATCTGTGAAAATCACTCCATGGAGCATAATTTTTGGCTAAGAACTACTTGCATATGCATTCTTAGTCATTTTCTAAACTCACCTGACAGAATAACAACATATATGACTTATTTTAAACCTTATCACAAATTTAAAGGATATGGTTGCAATGTCTATGCATAACATTCAGAATTCTGATAAAATAGAATTATTAAGACTTGATTAAGTGAAATTGCTATGCTGAAGAAGTGTTAACATTTTCTGCAGACTTGCTCAGTTATGCTCACTTATTTCTATATTGCATTTGGTAAAGCTTTAATATGGCCAATTGAATCAGGTCTTCATAGCATACAAATTCAATGTTTCTTATAAGCATTTCTTAATAGTATTATTTTATCTTTGTATTATTCAATAATTCATAATTGAGCAGAGGTTTTCACTGATAGAATGTCAATTTTCAATGGCTCATCTGTCATCTGTCATTTTTCAATGGCTCATCAAAGTAAGTGAAGATACATTTGAAGGGGGAAGGTAAATAGGAAAAATCAAATGTGTTAATTTCTTGCTGTTTTCAATATGGAACACTGTAACAATCAACACTTTCTTCTTGTGGATCCCTGAGGATTTAAAAATGAGAGATTAAAACAAGTGGGTACAAGTGGGTTTATTTAACAAATTCTGTTTTCAAGTTCCAGTTCTATTTGAAATCTAATTGCTTCTCTGGGGAAGCCCTGGGAGCTGAAATTGAACGAAAATACAGATTTTGGTTTTTAAATTGATTTATTAATAGCTGAATTTTCTTTTTTGTCACATACTGTGTAAAGGTTCAGTTTAAGTTATGGTAGAAACCACAGTCAAAGAGGGTGAATGCTTTCTTTGGATATTTAAGCTGGTTCATTATAAAAATATAACTTTTGATGAGTTATATAACTATATGCAACTAATCTGTCATTGCCAAGTTATTTATGAATGACAATCGTATAGTGATAAGTGAAAAATAACCATACTTAACAAACGTACAGGTTTCCTTCTGTTTTTTTTTTTTTCAAATGCCAACCTTTTCCAACAACAAGGAATCGTTTCCACAGTTCTTTCCTTAGCTCTTTTCTTTAAGAACTGTGAATTCTGTTCCTTTTACTTCTGCCTATAGTCCTTTTACTTCACATTTAGCCCGTATGATATTCTGTCTTTCAACCCTCAGACTTCAGGAGGTCTAACTCAAGGTTTAAGTAGCCTAGTAAATGCCCTCTTGGTCTGAGTTGCTTTTCTGTCTCTCAGTTCTTGCCAGTTTATAGGAGGGAGGGAAGCCATTATTTCTTGCTGGCTACAGCTGGTCTGCCTCTTGTGAGCTATAAGGGCTCTGCTGATCCTTTCTCAGATGCAGTAGCTTCTAAGTGTCTGCTCCCTACACCAACTGTTTTGGTCTCACCTTCTCCACACACAACTAGGTGCTATAACTCTCCAGTATACTCTTCTTTGTCTCTTCCACCAACACACCCAACCTGGGCCCTTCAGCATTTCTATTTTATCTTTCTGCAGATGTGCTCCCATGTTCTCTTAAAGTCCTAGGTAACAATCCACAAGGGAACATGTAATCCATAAAGAAGGAAAACACATCAGCAGTTTTGAGTCTTTCCTTCCAAACACAGTAAGAACTACTGGGCCTTCTCAGTTCACGGTTAAATGCAGAAGTCCTGTTGTTCCTCTCTTGACTATCATTCTGGCTATATTTCCTGGTACTGTTTGCATTGTCCTTGAGGGACAAATATGTGGGATTGGCAGGCTGTCAAAATAGCACAGTAGATGGATTGTCTCTTTAGACCTTGTTCTTATGAAGACAGGTTGTTCCGGGAAAGCCCTTAGGAACATGTTGTACTTCTAAGGGCAACATCATTTTGGCTGCAAGCTCTTTGAAGAAGCAAGCGAGCAAGCGAGCAAGCGAGCAAGCAAGGAAAGAAAGAAAGAAAGATAAAATAGTTCCATGAAAATCCAGACCTGGCTATGTGCAGTCATTCCTTTTTAGTTAAACTGCTGCGTGAACAATCTCACGGGGATGCCATGCTTGACATGCATGTAGTCCTTTCATCAAATAGCAGAAGGTTCCTGTAAAAGAAGCAAAATTGTCATTCAAACAGTAACATTGAAAAAGTGGGCTGTTTCTTCATACACACGGGTGAAGAGTTCAGAAAAAGCAGCTTTGCAAGGGCTACAGTGCAATTCTCCCCACTTTTATTGTGCACAGTTGCCTGAGCCTGTTTAGAGTTGCTTGCAATCTGCAAAAATCATCACCATTCACTTACAGCACATTGTGTTTGCTTTCACCATTTCTCTTTACACGCACACACACAGCTGGATCAAAAGGGGGGGGGGGTAAACCAGCAACAGACAAACTCTGCAATCCCCTTTGATGGGCTGTAGCCAGGAGCTGTCCATCTGGAAGCATGCTTGAAGATTAAGATTCAACTTTGCTGAATCATCTAGTAATGAGTGAGTGTATGGCTGATAGGGACATCAGAGGAATTTCCCCTTTTCTTCCCTGTTTTCCAAATTCCACCCAGCTTTCAGTGTAGTTTTGCCAGCAGAGGAAACAGCTGCTTTCCCAGCCAGCATTCAAGGCACAAACGAAGAAATGTTTTATTACAGTCCAAAGCCAGATCATGCATTCAAGGCAAGAGATGACTCCCACAGCTGAGTCCAGCTCCTAGAACTTCAAAGTCACAGTGCAGAATCTCTACCATCCAGATGTGTTAGATTGTAACTTCAAGTTACTACGGGAGAAAAGTAGAGCCGGCTGGGGATTAGGAACATATTCATTAATTCAATGACTTGTTTTCACATGAAGGGTTTCTTTCATTTTATTCCCACAAAAACTCAGTGAGATAGAGTGAGCCGAAAGAGGACGATTGACCCAAAGACACTTAGTGGGTTTCCATGGCCTGAGAGTAGATTTGATCCCAGGATCTCTGCAAACTTTTTTCCAACACATTAACTCCCATTCCACTGTCTCACAGGACTTCCTGGATTGCCACCTCCAGAGGGCACACCAGGATGAAAAAAAGGTTGTGTTTCAGAGATTCAGCCATATCCTCAATAAATCCTAGCAATAATAATCTCTGAAGAAGCCTTTAATAATTATTTTTAAAAACAAACTCCCTTGCTTTTGCAGTGAAACCATACGGAAATTAGATGCACAGATGAAAGCTACATTGGAAATAAACTTAGCTAAATCATGAGAGTTATGGCTTACAGTTTTGGCAGTTCTTTTGTTTATCATTCTAAGTTAGAAGAATCTTGATGGTTTTTTATTGCTCTTTTTTTCAAAGTGAGTAAACAGCTTTCTCTTTTTAAAACTACTTTTGGAATTTTTTTTTAAATGTATTGGGTTGGAAGATCAAATGCTATAGAGTTGCCATCTCAATTTGTTTGATTAATTGAAAAGACAGCCCTTCCCAAACTCAATTTCTGCACCAGAGAAACAAAGCCATGATACCCATAATTTCAGAACTAGATCCTTACATTCTGTCATTGCTTTACTTCAAATCATTACATTTAATGTATCCTTCATTTGTCAGCTTTTAAAATACTGAACTACTTGAAAAGAGATTAACTGGTATAACAATCAAGAAACAAGCATTAATAATAGTGACAGGGCAAGCCACTAGTATATAAGCAGAGAGAAAACCCTGCTCCCTTATAGTACTGATGATGTTACCTAGTTGGGTAATGAAATGTCTGTGAGAAAACATCCAAACTCAGAGAACACCAAGGACCCCAAAGATTATTCGACACTTTTGAATAAAACGCTGTCATTTCTGATTGTTTCTAACTTCTGTTGGGCAGGTAAAGTTATTCGTTCCAGAAGAGAACCTTGGAAACCTCCCTAAAATAAAAAGCTGAAATCAGACCTCAATCATTTCCTCTGTGACCAATTGACTTTTGTTAAATTGCACCATAACTGGGACTCTGGCAATTTTTCAGAGTGTGATTGACTTCTTTTGTGGAAATGCTTCTCACACTGCTAGGAGAAAAAAAAACAACCCTCATTTTTACTTTGTTAAAAATCCCAAACACAGTTGGGGAATTAGATGGAAACTCTACCCGTTAACATGTGTTCCTCTAAATTGAAACGCCCCTGAAGTTGTTCTTTCTCCAGTATGAATATTATGATACAGGATTCCACATGAACAAATGCTTTGATATGTTTTTAGGTCTTGGTATTTTTTCAATACTTCTGATCCAGATGATTGTTTTTTCTCTTTTAGTCTGTTTGTATGGGTGGGCCGGTGTCCTTTCCTGTAGTTATAGTTAGCAATTTTCTCTCTTGAAGCTTACAAGGAACCACATTCCAGTCTTTGCTTTCCTTCTGGAACAAGTAATTTCCCAAAAGAAGTTGGAAACAATCAGAATGGACAGTTTCATTCAAAAAATGTTAAACAATCATTAATTCAGTCTTCTATATGCAATGTTCACTTGCAACCCTAAAACATTAATAGAAAATGAATACTGATGCACCACGTCTGTGGTGCATCAGACCTGTTGCAAATTATGCATGTAGAAAAACTGCTAATTTTCTTTAACCTCCTTTATTTCATTTTGTAAAGCAAAAAAAACAACCACCACAATATATTTCCCAAGAGCTCCCATTCAAGAGGAATCCAAGGAAAGGTAAAACCACAATTCTAGGAACATGGAGTGTATTTTTTATCCTATACTTTGTTCTTTGACTCTCTTAAGAAGGTGATTGAGAATGTGCAGATGTCAGGGTTAGGCACCAAACCCTTTTTTCTGCTCTTACTTATCTGACCTTGGTATACTCAGTTTCTACTATCAGGAACTGGAGAGTTTGTACCAGGAAACTGGTTGCTAGTAAATAGTCGAAAATATGCTAGTTCTTGAGATAGGCATTTCATACTTAAAAGCTTATGACAGTCCAAGGTGACCTTCCCCAAGGAGCCTATGCAATACATTTGATGATTCTAGACAGCTCTGAGATTTCTCTACATCAGGTATCGGTGGCCTCTTTAGAAGTCCCTGCTCTAGGGTCTAACCTTGCTTCCTTCTGTTTATTACAATTCTGCAATTGTATTTGCAGAAACCCAGGGAGGGAGTCCACTGCTTGGTGAATTTGCAGCCTATGCTGTTTACTACAAGCAAACTTAATTCAGCTGTAAAAGTACAATCCTTTTATTCAGAAGAGTACTTCTGTGTGTTCCTGATCACAATAATCAGATACTGTAATTTTTCTAAGCCCCAAAATGCAGAAAACTTTAGTATCTCACTGGATTCTTGCCCACACAGGGTTGTTGTTGTTTTTTTGCTGCTTATTTTGACTGAAAGTAGCTTTCTAAGTTTTCTTTAAAGAGGTTTTATAAGAAGCATGGATTGTGTGAACTAGGATGGGGAGCAAAAACTCGGGAAGAAAAGTTTAAAAGTCACAAATCATCTTTTCCATAAGCTCTCATAGTCTTTACCAGCTGGTCTTGTTTCTGGCTTTGGGAAAGTGACTTGATGGTTTTCCTTGACACAAGCAGAGTGCCTTCTATATTTATCTCCTAACTCCAGTGTCAACATGCTGCCCATCAGAAGGTTAAAAGTAGAGAATAGGGACAACCAGGAAAAAAAACCCTATGGCTATGTAATCTAGAGTCATGTAGCTTTTCTTGAAACTGAAGTCAATTTTTCTTGAAAAAGAAAAAATAAAATGCAATGCCCCTTTTAAGTTTAACTATCCAAAATATAAACATTTAGTAGTAAAGGAAATCAATTGCAGAGCTGTGTAGATTATGACAAAACAGAAACTTGGGAAAGGATGTGATTATCAATAGGTAGTTCCAGGTAGGTTCATGAGATGGTGTTGATCTGGAAAAATAGAAAAATTAAAAATGCCCATGAAAAGAGAGAGGATGGAGGATTCCATGTTAATATTACAGAATATTTTTTACAGATAAAAGTAATCTGGAACCCAGATGACAGTCAGAATTCAGGCTGAGGTTTAAGCACCCCATGTTGTAGTTTGTAGAAGACAGTGAGATTTAATTAAGCAGCAATAAAGAAACAAAATCCTAATGCAAATATATTTATCTATTACTTCAAAAATGTCTTAAATGTCTTTTTTCCCTGCTTCTTTTTTTTAAGACCTTAACTTTTTTTTCTTAAAACAAAATTCAAATTTTTATTCGAGGCTATGGAAACATGGTTGCTTTGTGCTTTTCCCAGTCTTAATTCATAGCTTCTAGAGTTACGATTTTTTCTCTTTTCTTTTGTTTTCTTTTCTTTTCTTTTAAACCAGTCTTTCTTCAGTAGAGGGAGACACTGAAGTAATCCCACTGTATATGTGATGAAAAGACATGCCTCACACGTGGAAATAGCTTCTATGTCTGGCCTGTGGTCTGAGTAACTGGGATTGCAGCATGCCATTCAACATTAGTTTTAGAAGAGCTCTGCATTTTTCATTTGTGGTCACAATACTTCTAAAATAAGATGTTGGCATAACAGCTTACATCTCTAAACATTTTGATTTATTGCATTTTTTTTGCTCACTAATGTTCTTAATCGCTCCCATAAAGTAGCTGTTTCAAAGTCATTGCTTCTCTCCCAACACTTATTAATTTATTAATTTATTTTATAGCAAGATTTCTATACCGCCCCTCTCCCGAAGGACTCAGGGTGGTGTACAGCCTTCTAAAAACAGATCAACAAAAGTTAAAATACTAATTAAGACAAATTAAATAAATTGGCTGAATAAAATTAGAATACCAAGAATTAAAAAATTTAAAATTTAAAAATTTGACATTTAAAATTTAAGACCCCTTAGGTATTAGGCCAGACTGGCTTGCTGGAATAGATGGGTTTTTAGTGCACGCTGGAAGGCCTGGAGATCCGCAATGGTCTGAATCTCCGGGGGGCAATTCGTTCCATAGGAATCTACTTGTGAGTAGATTTACTTAGTGAGAAAGGCAAGGAGTTGTATTGGGAGCATTCTTCATGGAACGCCTGTTCTACCATGACGTAC
This sequence comes from Myanophis thanlyinensis, assembly GCA_017656035.1. Lineage (NCBI taxonomy): Eukaryota > Metazoa > Chordata > Lepidosauria > Squamata > Homalopsidae > Myanophis > Myanophis thanlyinensis. The sequence goes on from JAEANM010001466.1 coordinate 23,374, forward strand.
TATCCTTCCCATTGAGAGGGGAGGACAAATAAGGGTAGGACATCCACTTGCGTGGCTCAAATCAAAGATAGGTTTCTAGGCTTTCCAAGGGTAGAATCTAGTTCTGAAACTGGAACCTCTGCAAGTATAACAGTGGAACAAGAAGAATCAGTGCTGTGATTTAGAACAGGCATCATAATATAGTCTATTCTAAACTGATTTGTCAGGTTTGTGGAAGATTCTTAAGATTCCCAGTGCTGCACTTAGCTTTAAGCTGAGGACACTGGTGACTTTTGCGCTACCAGGGGCAGCCGTGCAAAAAGTAGTTGGGGGCAAATCACAATCATAGAAAGAGATAACTTAAAAGCAAAGACTGATTCGTGTGTTTATTGTAATTAAATTAATACAATCCATTTCTTCTTTAGCCATTACATTTAGGTTCCCCTTCCTTCAAAGCCATCACCTTCATGTTATCTCTGCAATAAAAACGCCATGAAATAAATTGCCTGAGGGTGTGGTTGACCAAGAGTCACTGAATTGTGTTTCCTGGGTGGAAGATAGACCTGCCCCTTCAATTATAAAACAATGTCTTAATAGCGATATTATTATTATTATAATGTATATAATTACATTATAATGGTCTTTTCTCTATCAGAGGAAAAATAAATACAAGTTGGTCAAGAGATTGCACTTAATTTACCCAGAGTGGTTTTCTATATAGCTTGATGCAATCTTGACACTTTGGAACTACAACTTCCAGATTTTCAGCCAGGGTGGCCCAAGGAAACCACGTTCATTACAACCTGACATTTTACAGTTATCTCAGTGAAGGTACAACTGTACTCATCATTTCTGAATCAAAGGAAATATGCAGCATTCTAAGAGTATGACAGTTTACTAGGCAAGAATGGCTTGCTGGCTTTCCTTGCAATTGAGGCTCGGGAAAACTTATACTGAGGCTTCATTGCTGCGTTTCTTCCCATAACACTTGCCCTTCTCAACTCAGCAGCTTCGTAGAGCCACGAGATGCACCAAAACGAGAGATTTAGGACGGTGCTGTGAGTTGGAGAGAGGAATGCGACTTAATCTTGCTTCACGAAGGGAAAACATACCATTTGCTTTGTGTCATTCTCTTTTAATTTAAACATAGTCTGGATAAAATGGAATTGATCCTTGTTACAGCATTATTGGGTCAGCTGTAAATACAGCGGGCAGAAAGTATGCACTCATGCGGTTGGTCACATGAAGGTTAAATGTATAAAATACTTCTAGAGTTATAAAAGTCAAAAGCTTTTATTTGTGGTGTGGGAATCAATCTAAAGCATCGCTTCTGCCTTAAGGGGACCCTAATCCTTGGCAAATTCTCTCTGTACTATACAGCCCTTCTTTATTATGTTTATATTGGAAAATGCAGAGCTTTCCCCCTCTAGTAACAAATTGCAACCAGCTTGCCTTCCATTGAGGACCTGCATACTGCATGAGCCAGAAAGAGGGCTAAGAAAATATCTACAGAGCCCTCACATCTTTGGACATAAACTGTTTCAACTTCTCCGCTCAGGACACCGCTACAGGGCATTGCATGACAAAACAACTAGACACAAAGACAGTTTTTTCCCCATGCCATCACTCTGCTAAGTTCCCACAGCACTGTCTTACTCCTGAAGATATTTACCCATGTAGTAGAGCTGTACTGCTATTATCCTTCCCATGTTCTCATCTTTCCTACTAGTTTTTCCTGTTGGTATCTTACGAGTTATCACTTGTTTGCATCTTATGATTTGTGATGGTATCTTATGATTTATGATGGTATCTTATGATTTATGATGGTGTCTTATGATTTATGATCTATGACTTACTTCTTTGTTGTTTGTGTGTACATACAGAGTTTATGCACCCAAGACGAATTTCTTGTGTGTCCATTTACAATTGGCCAATAAAGAATATTCCTATTCCTATGTTCCTATAAATAAAAAAATTGATAGACTTAGAACTTGGACTTAGAATAACTTTATTGTCACTTTTCAATGTACACTAATTGGCATACATTAAAATGAAATTTCGTTGCATACAGCTCTCAAAGGATCACCACCTCCAATATATACTACATAAACATGACAACAATATGCATATACCCATATATATTATATAACACAGAGAAACAATAGTCGTCCGGATGTATATATGTGCATGGCGAGAAAAGAGAATCATGTGAGTTTACCAGATGGATGACGTAGGGAACAAAGCTGTTACAGAATCTGATAGTCCTGCTAGAAATACTTCTAGAAATACTTCTAGAGATGCATATTCTCCATTTGATCTGAAGTCAGTCTTAAATAAAACGTATTCTCATCAAGCTGGGATATTTTGGACTACGGTTCTCATGATTTCTTGCCACAAGCCTTGCTGGTTGGAGTTGATGGCTGAAAACCAAGACATCTGGAGAGCTAGCAGGTTGCCTTCTCCAGCTGTATGAGAATATTGCAGATGTCATGAAATATTAAGCTAAGCCTCCCTGTGAGCTTCAGCCTGTCAGTGTGAATAATACGAGTCAAGCTAAAGTGTCCAAGTTAGAAGCTGATGTAGCTGATGTATTCTGAAGCTTGAAGAACGGGAGAGTAAAATAGAGCTCAGAAACACATACGGGTTGGTGCCTGGAAACTTCCAATAAGGGAGTTTGTTTTGCATCTTTTTCACTTCTCCTTTGCCTCTTTCCTAGTGACCTGGTTGAGCGAAGCAACAATTTTCCCTTTGGAAAAATATTGTAGTTATATGTGTTATTAAGAAGCTATTTCTGCTCCCAGTGATGGTCAAAGTCATTAATTCGGGTGTGGATTATCCCTTTGTTAAAAATCCATGGAAATTTCTCCTTTATCACAAAAGGTACTATATAGAAAGTGGTGATGTTGAAGGCTGGTTTGTCTTTATAGTTCATTCTGTCATCACTGTCTCATAGCTAGAAGCTTTCAGGGGCAGGAGATTGTTGAGTCGACATGTTAATCATCTGTGAAATGAATGGCTGCTTTCCTTTGCTTCCTTTTTTTTTGGTTTGCTTTGATATCTAAAATAAGCTTCTTAATATATTCAGACCAGGATACTCCTCAGAGTTCATCCTTTCCCCTTCCTTGTAAAATATATTTGTCTTCTGAGCCAGTTTTTCCTCATTGTTTTGATCTGAAATACAAACTGGAGTTGGTTTTTCCCTAGATTGTGAGTCAGCATTGCCTGTTCCCCAATAGCAAATGTAACATTGGGTAAGTACAGGTGTTACATCTTAATTAACAACAAAATAAAGAAAAAAACCCCCAGCAACATAAAGATATTAATTTAAATATATTTTAGATTGCATCATGACCATATATATAAACATCCTCGCTGTGTACATGTTCACATGCATATCCATAAGTATCTGTACAATATGTATCAAGCAATAAGTCTACTTTTATTTTAATTCAGTGGTGGATAACTATGATGTATGTGTTATCTTCAGTCAGTTAAAATACACTAGTTCCTGACTATACTTATTCAGGTTTATTTAATTTGGTAGCCTGAGGCACAAAGCAGCAACCAAAAATGATGTCAATTAAAAAAAACCTCTTCATTTTTTAAAAAACATATCTTGAGAAAACTGAGTTTAATTGTGGCAGCTTCTTGATTATAGAGAAACCCGGGCTAGTAGAAAGAAAAGTAAATAAATGTGAAAAGGAAATACTAAGCATTTAAAACTGAAGGTTTTTTTTTTTTAATTATATTTTATGCTTTTAAAGTATAAAGTTGCTCTCATGTTTCTTCATAAAATGCAGTGGTCTGAAACAGCAACATAATGGGGTTAATTTGGTTCCTAGTATAACATTGATTGCTGCTAAATTAGAAAGCACAAATTGTAGCATAGCTTATTAAAATAGAACTGATTTAGAATTAAATTTATACTTCTTTGCTTCCCCTTGAAAGGAAAATAAAAATTGATTTTTTTTTCCTTCCTGCAAGAACTTTTTTTTCCCAGATCAACTGAGTGTTGATCCATTGGTTACGACAGCAATTGGCTGACCGGTTTGTCCCCAAGCCTGACATTGTGTGAGAGAGTGACTGACCCAAAGCAAAATTAGGAAGTGATAGAATTGTCTCATAAATATGTCCAATGCCCATAACTAAAATAATATTCGAATGATATTTTCATAATGTGATATGTTGGATTTTGACTTACTGTGTTGTATGAATTCAATCAATTGTGTGATTTGTTTATGGTTTTTTTTTCTCCTTTGCCTTTTGCTTGCCTTGAGGTACTTGAAGAAAAAAAATATGTGGGACATTAATCAAATTTATATACCGCCCCCTTTCCCTAGGGACTCGGGGCGATGAACAGTGATTAAAAAGAATACAAAATACAAATACAATTTAAAAATCAGTTAAAACGATTAAACAAAGGCTGATAATTTAAAA
>JAEANM010001467.1:0-27781 GCA_017656035.1 Myanophis thanlyinensis
ATTTGCCTAACTTACTTGCGGTTGCGTAAGCATTTCACTGCATATCGTACCGTGTATGACTGTGTATGTGACCAATACAATTTGAATTTGGATTTGAATATGCTGTAGCATCTGATAATTTTAACTTTTCATTTTAAATTATTCACATCATTATTTGTTACAAGTGAATTATAAAGGTTGGGGTAACCATTTTTTCCTCTCCCTCCCTTACTATTGCTTATGATTCTCTTTTAAAATATCTATGCATATACCTATAACACATCATTATAATGTGATGTCAAAAATAATTGAGAATTTTGCATCTGGAATTAACATGTTTTAAATTAAAAGAACATACACGTGAAGACAGGTATATGCATAGAGGAAAGTTCAAGTGGGGGAATGAATCTTAATAGTTGAAACTTTAACTTGGGTGTTCTTCAGGAAATCTTGCTTGGGTTTTGCAGGATTTTCATATTTTCCATTCATTTAAATCTGACTCAAATACCGACCTGACTTTTTTAATGTTTAGGAATCGTTGACATTTTAAAAAGATAACCTGTTGCATTAGCACTATTTTTATAGGACTCTGAATAAATTAAAGCCCCCAGCTTCTTCTTCACACTTAAAAATAAAGAGTGATGGGATAAAGAAGTTTTAATTAGTTCAATTGTTTGCTTGAACAATGTTGGGGCATTTGAAGTAGCCCCCCAAGGTTAATCTCTATCTCTGAATAATTCTTGAACATATTTGAAGAACTAGCCATTGCACTAGTTAGTGGTGTCCCAAGTATTTATTACATTTTGGATTTTGCCACTTTCATGGAGGAAATCTAGTAAAAATGAAGGGCAAAATAACCTCAGGGTTATTTTAATATGTTAGTTCAATTTTAATTCTATAGTTAATTTAATTTTTTTAACTTTTAACTGTAATTTTTAAACTACCAGTGTATCTAATTATTTTAATTGGCTTTTAGATTTTGTTTATGTGTTTTTTATTTGCTGTACACCGCCCCGAATCCCTAGGGAGAGGGGGCGGTATATAAATTCAATAATACTAAAACTAAACTAAACTTTATAGTGATTCTGTGATTTATTCTGGCAATGATCATTTGATCCTAAAGTGATGCATGGTCAGATAATCATTGTCAGAATGAAAGAAGAAAAAAAAAGACAATGGAGAAATGGAGATATTCCTTTGCATTTCTTGTACATATTATGGTGTCTTTGACATCAGAGGTCCAGTTTGGTGTAGTGGCTAAGGTATTAGACTAGAAACTCTGAGTTCTAGTTCTGCCTTAGGCATGGAAACCAGTTGGGTGACTCCAAATCTGTTTTCAGTAAGCCAATCAAGTGTGGAATCCTATCTCTTGCTGTTAGCCTTCACCTCACCCCCAAGCATTTTCATGCCAATATTTATTCTGCATCTATACTGAAGACAGGTTAAAGTATTAATGCACATTTAATTTCCCTTAATTCTTGGGTCATTCAGCAACTGTAGGTGGTTTCCTTCTTATTTCACCTTTTAAAAATGGTTGGTTATATAGAGGCAGGCTTATGTATTTTGGCATTCCTTACCTCTGTATTCTCTTGTGCGCCTTTATGGGTTGATTGGGTTTTTTTTGCTTTTGAGCTATACTTCATTTTTATGAATCTTTAGGAATCTTTCTTTTCTTCAATGGTTTCTTTCAAATTTTTGATTATTTCTCATGCTGATGACCTCTTGTCACCTTCAGTTTTTCTTATTTTCCTTTTGTTTGGCAGGAACAAAAGCAAAAGTATTTTCCCTGATAAAGAATGTTTTAAATCTATTGCTTGTGGACACTGCAAGACAGCATTAGCAGGACCTAAGGGTGCAGTCAGAGGCACAGAAATGTGTAGCCTTCCATTTTATTATGTAAATAGGAGCTGGGTCTTTGGAAATAATAAAAGGCTAATTACATTTGGGAAATACTTTTAAAATTTAGCTTTGGATTAGCACAGAGAAAATTCTCTCCTTGCCCTAAGCCATCATTGTAACAGAAGATGACTTCTATTTTAAACAAGGACAATTTCAAGTTTTCAATAGCTTTTCAAAACTAGAAATCTCTCGTATTATTATAATTCCTAATGAAGACTCTTGCCTAGATTTGATAGCTGTGATTCCCATGCAAATAAGCAAGTCACTAATTAGGTTGATTGTCTGAGGCCTGCTGGTTCACTTCCAGCCCCCTCTCTCCCTCTCATTTCTCACATTTTACAATAAACTTGGTGTTGCATGACTGCTTATTGAGAGTTGGAAAAAATTGGATTATTGCACAAATAGACAAATAGTGGCTTTGCCAGTTTTCAAAAGCTGGAAATAAACACCTGACAAGATAATAAGGTGGCCAATGGGAGAAAGAAAAAGAAAAGATGAGTGATAAAATTGACGAGGCCTTAAAACGTGTGAAATGCATTCCTTTTCCATGAGTACAGGAAAGAGGAGGCCCACTGAACCCTCTCTCCTTTTATGGAACCATTTTCAGGCTGTGAAAAATGTGAAAGGGTACGTTTTAAATAATGGGCCACAAAAAAAGGAAGCAACTGAGGACTCTGTGTATGTGTGTTTTCTCACTATTTTTTCTAAACAAAAAAGCATCATTTCAAGCAATGGCAAAATTGCAATGGCTGCTGTTCCATAATAGAATGGCTAAAATGAAATGAAGAAAGCTTTTTTTTTTTTTTGGCTAAAGAGGGAAAAAAGTGGTAAAATACTTTTTTGGGAGACCTGCTTTCATGGTGCTCTCTTCTGAACCTACCCTCATATTCCTACTGTCTCCTTTTCTTTTCTTTTTAATCTCAGACGTGAGATCCCATGTGAAAAGATTGGCATAAAACATATTTAAAAATAGCATCTGAGCAGTCCATGGTACCACCCATCTCCCAAAACTCTGTTAAGATGTAGAGGACACCTCTGAAGAGGAAAAGGGTAAGAAATGGTAAGAGGGGGTGACAAAGAAATCCTTGAAGAAATCCATGTGCCTAAGAGATTGTAGCATTAGAGTTCTTATTTTTAAGGATGGAAGCACTCACACAGTCAGAAACCAACGCAGTCCAACAATAGATGGATCACGTGATTTCTGGTTGTTGCCCTGGTGGTGCAGTGGTTAAATGCGGTATTGCAGGCAGACTCTGTCTACAGCCTGGAGTTCGATCGTGACTGACTCAAGGTGGTCTCTCAGCCTTCCATTCCTCCAAGGTTTGTAAAATGGGGACCAGATTGTTGGGGGGCAATATGCAGACATTGTAAACCACTGAGAGAGTGCTGTAAATCATTGCGGGGCTGTATATAAGCCTAAATATTATTGCTATTTGGCTCTTGCCCTGACATTCTATTATACCCTCCCTCACAGCTACGATTACTTGGGTTATTGTAGCAGAACCACAGATTCTGGGTTATTCTCTACACTACTGGAACGAGTTACACAACTTGGTTTGTGTTATTTATTTATGACAGACTGTATTGGTTGTCAGCAGCTCTTACATTTATATCCAAAATTTATTTGCTTGATTTTAGTGTCAATTGTTGGTGTGCCTTTATTAAATTTATTCAGAAAGCTATTAACCTCTAGAATGGAAATAAAGTTAGTGGGAGTATATGAGGTGTAGCAATAATGGATATACAATTATATGTAAATGAATTCACACAGCAAAAGGTCCTGGAGTGGGAATGATGTAATCTCTGGAATCAATCTACTGCAATAATCTTTTTAATCACCAAACACATTTCAAATCCTTGTCGGCCTTTTACTATCTTAGAGGGGATGCGGGAGGACTATCAAGTGAAAGAGAAAAGAAAAAAAAAGCAAAGAGAGGGGAGAAAAACAAACAAACCCCAAATCCAACACATTGATATTTAAATTTTGTCACACCAAAAAGAGGTTACATGAAGATGGCAAGGAAGTTTAAAGCGGTTGATTACATCCATTGATTGATGATTGGCTTTAGAATAATTCTCTGTCCCTGAATGAAGGTGGGAATAGGCAAAATGTGACAGTATTGACCCTGATCATTTCATCAAAATGATAATGCAACATAAAGCATGGTTGTCTGCAGACTCAGAAAGCTCAGAGAACCAGGAGAGAATCTAAATTATACTTAGGGTGCCTCTAATGGGTATTTATGAATAAAACTGACTACATTCCTCCTTCACTGCCTGTCCTCCCAATATGTGGGCACATGTGCACATACTCCATCCCTTACAAGAACTAAGAACATTGATTTTAAAAGCATGTTTATATTCTTCTCAGTATCTTTGGAATGATCATATTTCCTATCCCCATCTCTTTCCTTTATTTTGACGTTAAATAAAAATATCAAGCCTGAAGTTTATTATTGAATGAAAAGAGCTTCTTAAACGAGTCCTTTCATTAGGACAATACTTTTGGCATCAGCCAGACTTCCTGCCCATATGATTTCTAGTTGGTTTTAGATTATAATTCAGCCTAGAGAAAGTGAGGGAACAGCAGGAGGTAGAGTATTGTTGTCAAGCATAATGTCTATTTCCAATAGTGTCCTGACCCCAGGTAGCTCCTGGAGTTCTTTTTTTTTTTTAAATAAAATGATGAGTGTCTCTTGCTTAGGTTGAAAAGAATGCCCATTGCTCAGAAAAGTAAGCTGAAGTGGGAGAGAACATTCTGGCAGAAAAAAGAGAAGGTGGGGAACAGCTTCACCAATTGGCCTTGTGGTAAATGGTGATCATGTGAAGAACTATTACAATGGCAACCATCTTGTATTAGTGAGAAACCTGTTCTTCAAATTGGAAATAGGCCAACAGAAACAGAAAAAAGGCCCCGAATTTTCCTGGAGAAATATAACAAGTAGTACAATTTTTGCCTATTTCAAGTTTTAATGTTTTGTGAGTCCACTAGTTGTCAACCCTGATAAGGACATTGTCTTGTCATAGCTAAAGAAGCTTCTTAGATGAGAAGCAGAACATCTTTAAAGAAAAAAACAAGAAAGTTCAGTTGCCTTCTGAAAAAGCACCTTTGGGACAACCATGACCTGGATGCCTAAGAATCTCTACTTTTAGACTTTTAGCTATGCAATTTCGGATGAACACCCTCTGAATCAGAGGTGGGATTCAACCAGTTCATGCCTATTCGCTTGAACCAGCTATTAACTTTCTAAGCAGTTTGGAGATCTGCTGGTTCAGCTGGTCATTAGGGCAGAGAACAGGTTGTTAAATTATTTGAATCCCAACACTGCTCTGAATGGTATGGGAATAGGATTAGATTTCCAGAGGAAAAAATTGCAGACTAATGGACCCTCTAAAAGGATGCATATTTTGGCAACAGCTTGCGTTCAGTCTGGATGGCAGGTTACCAGGACTTTCCATTGAATAATTCCCTATCTTCTATCTTTCCACCTTTCATATGGATGGATTTTCCTGAACATAGATACTTTTATATGGGTATGTGAACTTACACACAGAGCTCATAATTAAGCTTACATAATTAAAGGCTCAAAATACACAAAGACACAATACACAGTTTGGGGTAGAACTGTATCCCTGTGGTTGGATTTGCTTTCCAAAAAAAGCATACAGAGAGAGAGAGAGAGAGAGAGATAGATATTAAGTTGAGGAACTAAAGGCTAACATTCAAAAATTTAAATTGTGTGTGAGTAACTTATATCTTTACCCCATGTCACTGAACCTCAGAATCCCCAAATCCCAATTATTGCAAACATGTAGTTTTTAGGGGAAAAAATCATTCAGACAAATTGATAGTTGAAAACTCATCAATTGTTCTTAGCAGATCCTAATAAAAAATTCTACACTTTAGAAATTACTCGCTTTTGATTTCAGGATCAGGGAATGCTGCAATGCGCCCCATGATCATTAGATTCCCATACAGTTCCCAAATCAAATTAGACGGACCCACCTAAGTCTTTCTACTCTTCCATAGGACTGACATCATATCTGAGGCTCTTGAATGTGAACTCTCCTGTTTTCTCAGGACAAAATCATTTCTTTTGAAAAAGTGTTTGAGCAGAGATGTGGCCAGTTAGCTTGATTTTTACTCAAGAGAAAATGGAACCAGCTTTGCTGATATTAAACCACTGTGGCTTCTGCTGCTGACCTGATCTAGCATGTCTGATGTTTTATAGGTCCTGGACCTACAGCCATTCATTTAGTAACCACTGAAAGTTATAATAGCACCGTAAAAAGTGACTTACAATTTCCTTGCATTTAAAACCATTGCAGTATCCCTACAATCATGAGATCAAAATTCAGGTGCTTGACAATTGGCATAAATTTACAATGGTTGAAATATCCTGGAGTCATGTGATTGTTGCTATTTGCAATCTTTCCAGCCAGTTTCCAACAAGCAAAATCAACAGTGGAAGTTGGATTCGCTTAACAACTTCAATGATTTGCTTAACAATGTTGCCTCCCTCCAAAAAAAGGTTGTAAAACTGAATTCAACTCATTTAAGAACCACCTTATTTAGAAGTGGTCCCAATTAATCATAAGTCAAAAAATATTTGTATTTTCTTCCCTTAGGGACTGTCTCTGTAAGAATTAAGAGCCAAAAAACCCAACACAGCTTAAAGAACAGGACTACTGGAACCAGCAAATCTGAGGGTTATTTTATGGGGAAAATAAGGGTTATGTCATTATTATAGCTGTCCATGCCATTGAAAAGGAGTTTTGTTTCATTGGCTAACTGAGCAAAATGCCCTTTCTGAACAATTCTATGAAGAGGTACCAAGTTCACAGAAAGACTCACCACTGAAGTACACAAGCAAATAGGCTGCTAGTTCTGAAAACTAGATCCACTCAGAGTTTTTTTTTTGTGTGTGGTTCTTTCAGACAAATGGCCTGCAATTTGCACACCTCTCTAACCCACTCTACCTTTGGTACAGAAAGTGCTTCTTTCCTCCAGATAATGTGTTTGTTTCAGCCTCTCATCCAAAAATCTGAAAATTACAATCGTTCTTCCAACTCAGAAGTCAAAGAATCCTAGCCAAATTTAGAAAGAAGTCTTTCTCCAACTCCACTCTGGTAAAAGACTCATGAACCAATGTTGTGTGGAAAGACAGGAAAGTAGCAGTTCTTTGCAGAGTGTGGTTTCACCCTTCTGCCTGACCTCCTATGGCAGTGGTGGTAAACCTTTTATTTACCAAGTGCTGAAAATTATGTGCTATGCATGTGCCATCTGCACTTGCGTGTGGGTCCTCCACATGCACTGCATGTGCAACTGCACCATCTATGCATGCATGCAGCTTTTGCATGTGCAATGCATGTGTGCTGGGTGCAGGCATTCACACACACAAGCAATTGCGTGTGTATGTGCAGGAGAGCTCTGAAGACCAGAGCTGAATTTCCTGCTGCAATTGCACAGATGCACAGTGGAGGCCCGAAAACCAGCTGGGACTCTGCAATCGTGCATGTGTGCATGCACAATTGCATGTGGATGCTCAACTGAAGGTAAGTTGGCTGACAGCTTGTGTGCCCAACAAGATAGCTCTGATGCCACCTGTGGCACCCATGTCATAGGTTCGCCATCACGGTCCTATGGCAAGGAAGAGCAGAAACGGAGCAAGTGAGAGCTGCATAGCATCTCAACACTCGTCATTGAAGTCTGATCACCTCAGGCTTACTATCCAGTTCCTTTTTACAGCTGTAGCCAGGCCTCATGCTTCACCCTATTTCATTACTTAATTTGTGACTCAAAATGAGGAGTTTGACATTATTAAAAATTCATGAATGATTCTTGCCAACTCTATAGAGATTTCCTTGTCACTTCTTTGCATGTTGAATGAAATTAAAATTGGATGAGGTAAGGTCTGTTTGTCACAAAGTCTTAAGTTAGAATCTACACTGGCGTTCCGTTTGGCATTTAATGATTGATGGGTGCTGTGTGTCGCACCTCAGTAGAGCATATTCTACTTTCAGGGAAATGAGGCAGAAGTGGAACATTCACACATGTTTGTAGAATTTATACAAGACACACGCCATCTTTTGAACTGTAATTGTGGAAAAAGCACGAGGAGATTTTTTTAAAGTTTGATAACATCGTGAGATGTTCTGCAAGAATTGTGCAAAAAATTATAGTTGCTTTACAGGGCCAGTGAGATCCAGTGAGTACACTTTTTTTACTTTTCCCTTCCTCATGGAACCCAACAAATTCCTGGTTTTTACAACTTTTCCATTGGTTCTGTTGTTCCAGTTTGATGTTGTAGCCTGCATTTACAATTGGTCAGTTGTGCAGCAATGCAGATTTTTAAAATAAAGATTGGACAGCTGTCTACTGTTGTGTAATGCACACCCAAACATGGATTTCCTAATGATTGATCTTATGCCATCTGCCTGAGGACAAAGAATCAGGGAAGCTGTAGTAAAACAGAACCTATAGCCTTCCATCTGCTCTCATCAGAAACAACTGTAAATTCATTAGCTGTTACAAGACTGGTACAAATATAAATTTATAGTGCATAGATACTAGAGTCATCAAAAAAGACAACAGAACAGCAAATGTAAAATAAGTGAAATATAGAGATAAATTGCTCTGGAGAATAGACTGGAGAACCAATTGTGTATTGTGAAATGAATCAAGATAAAAATATGTAAATATGATAACCTTAGTTGAAATTTGAGGTGCAACTATAGAGCAAAGAAAGATATTTAAAAGAGCTTTAAGGGGCCATGGTTTAAACAACTTTTTGAAGAAGTTTTATCTCTGTATGCGCTTCATTGCAGTTTTTGTTTTTAAAACAATATAACCTTCAACAAGATAGAATGCAAAAAGAAAACAAAGCAAATTCTATTTCAATTTATAGACCCATTTGTATGATTTGTTACAATCATAGTTTCCTTTCTTTTTTTAAAAAAAAATATTTAATTTCAATTAGTGTGTCTAAAGATATTTTATCCCACTTTTATTATTGTTACAAATAAGTCAAGGCAGCAAACGTATCCAACACACCTTCCTCCTCCTGTTTCCCTCACAAGAACCCTCTGAGGTGATTTGGGATGAAAGAGAATGCCTGGCCCAGAGTCACCCAGATGGCTTTCATGTCTAAAGCAGACTGTGGATAGGATCTGAATTTACATTTTCCTGATTTCTAGCCTAATGCTTTAACCATTAGATCAAACTGGTTCTTCTTAATAGTATCATATTAGGGATTAAATGATGTGTAGGAAACACGTTTCTGGAAATCTTTTGGTCTATTGCAGCTTAGCAGGTAGGCATTACTGGCTGAAAATTGGTGGCTGAAACCCAAGGAGACATTTCATCTAATGAGAACAGAAACACATGATTTGCACAGAGAGACTCACATTTAGGATGAAAGAAAGATTTCTAATAACAAAATGTTTCACATGAAAATGATTTGCTATTTCTTAACATCATAATATTTTTTTTCCTGAGCTGAAATCGTTCCACACAAAATACGTAATTAATTTAATTTCATTTGTAAACTGTTTTAGTCGTCTTTTGCTTTCCAAAAGGAAAAAGTTCCACAGGACAACTTAGAAACTAACTTTTTAAAATAATTTACTAAAAAGGTGTATATTCTGGAGTGGAAAGTCCCAGTGAAGCCTGAAATACATACAGTACGTATGGTAAATTTAGCAGTTAAAGCCACGCTGGATTAAATTTTACCTTTGTAGAACCGATGCTAACATTGGACGTATTATTATGTTTCAATATTACACACAAAGAACGATAACTAAAAGTAGATTAGAATTAGGCCATGTGTAGGAACTTAATTCTGCTTGTGTGTCTGCCTACGTATCTCTGTGTTTATCTCTTTATGTACTTTAGATGTAGTGACTCTGGGCTAGGGGTTGTTTAGTTTTTAGAGGATTAGCATCTTCGGCCATAGATGCAGTTGTACTGCCTCAGACCAACCCTGTCTATAATCTGGGAGTTCTCCTGAACTCACAACTCCTGCTCCAGGAGCAGATGGCAGTTGTGGCCAGGAGGGCCTTTGCACTCCTATCAGTTGTGCACCAGTTATGCCCATTCCTGGACCAATGTGCCTTTGTCACAATCATCCCTGCCCTAGTTACCTCCAGGGTGGATTATTGTAATATGCTCTACATGGGGCTTCCCATGAGTTGAATATTTGGAAACTTCAGCTAGTTCAAAATGAAGTGGCCTGAACAGTTTAGGCTTGCCCATGTGTCACCTTTTGTGGAAATTGCACTGGCTGATGATCCACTTCTGAATACAATTCAAGGCACTGATTATCACCTTTACAGTTCTACATTGGCTTGGAGCAAGGCTATTTGAAGGACCATCTCCCCCTCCCTGTATTATGTCTATGCAGCCCATCAGTATGGAAGCAATTAGGGGTCCCATTTATTGGGGATTTATTAGAACCAGTGGCGGGCTTCAAATTTTTGAACAACCAGTTCTCTGCCCTAATGATTGGCTGGGTTGGTGTGGCTGGGTGGATGTGGCTGGGTGGTCATGTGACTGAGTGAGCATGAACTCAATGTCACAGGGGTGCTTCATCTTGCCTGTCCTCTCATGACCATGAGGATGCTGCAATGATCGTAGGTGTGGAAAAAGGTCATAAGTCACTTTTTCAGTGCCATTGTAACTTTGAATGGTCACTAAATGAACTATTGTAAATCAAGGATTACCTGTGCAAAAATACAAAAAGCTTCTTTGCTTGCAAAAAGCTGTCCTAAATACCAATCATTAGATTAGAAATGGGGGAATACACACTGAAGTTCAATGAATCACAGCCGTCATGGAAATCTAAACCATTCTGTCTGAATACCTTCCTTTTCCTCAGCAATACCTGCAACCCATAGTTACAAATCAGGCAGGGTGCCAGAGCACGCTGAGGAATTGAAATAGTTAAAATACCTCATCCTGCCTCTCAGCTATTTCTTCTATGACTATGCCAACCCTTCTGTAAGTAGCTGTTCCACAGGTTGGAAGTATACTCCCAAAAGCTTAAAACAACCCTTTAACAATCTTTAAGAAAGTCAACCCCCAGGAATACCACAAAAGTACCACAAAAAACTCCGGGGTGGGGGACTCCACAGACTGCCAAGAACCATGAAGGCTTACAATGTAAATAGCTTAACCCAGAAGTAGTTTCTGAAAACACTTACTTAAAGCAGCAGGGCAATTAAGATAAGGATTAGGCTAGATATACAGGCATACTAGAATGTTTCCCTGCAAGGTAAGCCCTGTAAAGTGGGAAAAGATTTCTTCCAAAAACTGATTCTTCGGACTGCTCAGAAAATTAACATCCAGTTCCAGACAACTGAAAAGAACCATGAAATAGTGGGTTCTGGGTGGTTCTCTGTGGAATATAATTCCTCTAGAGCAGGGTTCGCCAACTTGTGGGCCATGGTCCACTACTGGGCTGCAGATTAATCACCACCAGGCGACATGGGTGGTTGGCCAATGCACACGCCTTATTCACATGAACCTCATTACAGGCATTCGCAGCTCCACTTGCGCAAGCATCACCATGAATGTCACAGGTGCTTGCATGACATGCTTGCACATCCCACAAAATCATTCTCTTTCCCCTCTCACCCTGCTCTGGGTCCCCAACCCAGAAAGGTTGAGGAATTCTGCCCTAGAGGTGTAATTGGTCCCAATCTTATTGCTTTTCCAAAAGGCCTTAAAGACGTGGAGATGGATCTGATCAAAGTGGTTGGTTTGATTGTGCTGCTACTGTTATGGGAGGTGGGGATGGCATTTTATGATTTGTACATTGTGGATTTTTAATGTTGTAAGCCATAAGAGAGAGAGAGAGAGAGAGAGAGAGATGTGATTGTATATACTTAAACAAACAAAAGTGTAAATATTTGTAACTCTTCTTGTGAAGAGTGAAGATTGTAAACTTAAACAAACAAAAGTGTAAATATTTGTAACTCTTCTTGTGAAGAGTTTTACCTGAGCCACAAATGGCAATAGATCACATGAGACTATATGCTCCAGGTTTCAAGAGAAAACTGTCATGGGGACCTGGAGAAGAAAACGCGCAGCCAGCAGCTAACTTGTGAATGGCCAGGTCAAGCATGCTTGCTCAGTAGTAGGAGCAAGAAAATGACAAAGGTCATCTGGGGTAGTAGAGCACAGGGTGGCAGTGGCCTCTGAGTCCAGGATGGCAAGGATGACTGTGGCTGGGACTGGGCTCGGGTGGCTGTGGCTTTGTGCCATGCTGCTGGGCCAGGCTGGGGTCATATTCTGTATTGTGAAGAGTGCTGAATTGTGGTTCAGGGACTGCTTGCAGCCTGAAAGCCACACTGCACCAAGAAGCCCAAGGTATCCAGAGTGCAAGGAGCCAAAGGAGCATAGATGTAGGAGGGATGAGTTTAAATGCTCCTTGATCTTAAGTCTGGGCAGGCAGCCAAACACACATTATTGATCATATGATCAAGAGGGTGATGCAATGGCTATAACTTCAGAGACTGGTCATAAATCCTTTTATTCAATACCATTGTAAATTTGAATGGCCATTGAATGAATAGTTGCAATTTGGGAACTGCCTATACGTTTCTTCAATTCAAGTTTTAAAAATCCAGTGTGACAGAGTCATCTTATGAAAGTAGAACAAATGTTTTAAAGTATAGTCCATGTATCCCTGGGTCAAAATAATCTGGATACATGAATTCCAAATTTGGGATATATAGCTTAACATTTTACATCAATAATCTTATTTTTCTTTCCAACACACTGTTGATCAGTTTTGTGAACACTGAAGGAACGATCATCACTTGGAAACTTCACATATAATACATAGATACATGAGCTAGGAGTAAATGTTTCTGCAATTAAGCATTGTTTCTCCCTTCCTTTTTTGTTTGTTAGTAGATATTACCTATCACATGAAATTCTATCAATCTGATAAAAAAAGTTAGCAGTTACTAACATATAGCAGGATAACATATTTCAGGATAACAATGATACTGATTTTAACAACTGTTATTCTTCCTTAAAGCTGCACTAGTATATTAATTATCTATTAATAGCTATATTAATCAGAGAAAAATAGTTACTAGTATTTATCTCTACAAATGTAGAAATCTTCTTAGGAATAATTATAGACAACCTTTGACTTATGACCACAATTGAGCCCAATTTTTTTGTTGTTAAGTGAGACATTTGTTAAATGAGTTTTGCTCCATTTTATGACCTTTCCTGCCATAGTTGTTAAGTGAATCATTGCAATTGTTAAGTTAATAACGTGGTTGTTAAATGAATCTGGCTTCCCTATTGACTTTTCTTGCCAGAATGTCACAAAAAGGGATCACTTCACCCCCAGGATACTGCAACCATCATAAATAGGAACAAGTTGCCAAGTGTCCAGATTTTGATCATGTAATCATTTGGATGCTGCCATGGTCATAAATATGCAAAACGGTCACAAATAACTTTTTCCAGTGCTCTTTGAAATGAACTAAATGAACTGTTGTAAATCGACGACTACCTGTATTCTAAGGCAGTGGTTCTTAACCTCTTTGAATGAATCGCCCCTTGAGCCAATGAGAAAGTTGTCATCACCCCCAACATAACCTCTAAATCACAACATAGGAAATAATTCTTCAATTTATGTAAACATTTTTTTTTCTTTAAAATTGTCGTCAGGACATATCAATGCAAATAATTTATTTCTAGTCTTTTCCCCATATCTCAACTGTGTGAAAAAATTTGGTGCAACTCATCACTTTATTCCCAAACTTCATGATACATGTATTTCATTGTTATCTTTAGAACATTTGAAAACACAATTCAATCCACTAATAGCGATCTGATGTTTTTGTACGACAGATATACAGCAATTCACTGTACGAAAAAGTCTCAGAAGTGTCCCCAAAACCTCTTGCTCCATTGCCCCCATATCACCCCCTTTTCGTTCCATCACCCCCCCAAAAAACAAAATCACCCAGGTTAAGAACCACTGTCCTAAGGTATGTAAAAGGATTTAAAGCTATATTTCAGGCACCAAACATTACACATTTCAGAAGATAGTTCAATGAGTTTGATGTTATCAGTTTGAAGGATGCCCATGTATTTGTAGTGTCTTTCTACACCCATACTCTTGATGTTATTGCTATAAGGCATATTAATTCTTTTTACAATTTTCTGCTGTTGATGATAAGGGTGGTACATTTTTTCCAGTTTAACTTCCATGGCAATATCTTCACTGTACATCCAGTAGTTGGATTCCATCTGGTGTTTTTCTCTACAGTTTAAGATTTTCTGTGTAAAGGAAATGGGATAGCCTGTCAGTTGTTTTTAATGTTTGATAGCATAGCCTGACTTGTTCAATTCTGTTAACAGAGGAAACAGTGTAATGACAAACAGTAGTAGTGATAGTGAGTTTTTTTGAAAGAGTCCTTTCTTGGATTAACACTTCTCTCAATCTATCACCATTGACCAAATAACTGTGTCTTCTACCATATCATTGATCTTTGCACAAATTTCTGATTTTTTTTGTTCTGACTCCTGTTATTTCTAGGCATTTGATTATCCAATCATGTGACAGAGAGTTGAATGTCTTCTTGAAATCCATGCAACATACAAGTCGCTGTTTTCCCAAATAATTTTGTCAATTAGAAGCTGACCTTTTGTTCTTCTACTGTTGTTAGATCTTTCATTATCAAGTAGGTTTTGCCAGAGGTTAGCTATTCTTCAATTTTTACTTTCTTGCAATATAAGAATTAAAATGCTTGGCAATGAGTGGGTGCAGACCAGTCAGACACTTTAATAAAAAAAGGAAACCATGCAGTTCATCTTCACCTGGTACTGACCAATTTTTGATCTTCCTTGACCTTTTCTTCACCAATTCTGCTGTTGTTACAAGTTCTTTCATTTCATTTTCTTCTTTTTTTTAAAATTCTGATCCACCTTCTTTATACAAGCTGTATTTTTGGGTGCATTTCTTTGGGTTTTTCCAAAAGCCACACCCAGAACGGCACTCTTCCTTCTTTGTCAGGTTGACAAGCTCATTGCAGGTCTCTCTTTGAATGGTTAAAAGCTTTTGTAGTCTATCTGAAAGAATCAAAATCTCGATTGTAAGGAGAACTTGAAAAGTAATCATTAACTGTTAAAACAGAAATAGAGGCCAAGAGCTAATATTAGACATTTCTTTCAAACACATCAGTAGTTTATTAATATCTTTAGCCTCTCTATTTAGCTTCTGCCAGCATAATTTAATTTTTATTGAGGTATGTAATAAGTCAGATTGACGTACGAAGGAAGCAAGAGTTGGAGAGAAAGAAAGAACAACATTTGGATAAAGAAGTTTGCATCTGTTTAGAGGGATACAATTGTAATTAAAGTACTCCAGAAGGACTTCCCATGTGCTATTAAACTAAGGTGTATGTGTAGCAATAGGAAAAAAAACTGAGACTGCAGGGGTGAGGGGGAGAGAATATTTCTGATTTAATCAGTAAATTTAATAAATTTAATCAGTTGATTAGTCAGAAAAGACTTTCCCTGTTCAGTGCTCAGAAGAGGAACCTTTTTGAGCACTGGGCAGAGATAATAAACTTCTTTTGGACAAATCTATGACAAAAGGATACAATTAGTCTTTTTTTTTCTCCTGCAAAAACACACACACACACACACTTTTGCATACAGGAAGCAATGATTACTCCTGAATTTCTCCTTCCCTATCTCAACCCAGAGAAAGTCAATGCTGTGGATGAGAATTTCTTCTTCTGGAACCAAACTTCTCATTTATCCTTCCCCAGTGTCCATGAGAACCAAACAGCAGCAACTAGAAAATTCAACAAATGAAACTAACCAGAAAAGAATGGACACAACTCAATTATTGTAGTCATGACAACATTTGTGTTTACTGAAAGTTGTTGTATTGTGCTCTCGGGAAATTTTGGCTTCCTTTGTTTGTATAGCCTTCCCCTCCTTCACACAACGGGTCAACATGATTCTTGATGTGATGTGGGGTAAGAGTTATGAATGATATGGGAAGGCTGTTGGCGCAGCATTTCTGATTTGATTCCTCAAAGAAGCTGCACCATGTGGAGACACAAATGTCTGCAGCTCTGTAAAACAGTCCCTTCTTCACTTTAAAAAGTTTCAGATAGGTCAGTACGTCTGTGTTCTTGTAATTTTTGAAGTGCACTTCTGGAATTGAATCTGAAGCGCAGATCCCCTTTAAGGAACACTAATGAAAAAAAAATCCTATTAGACATATCTACACTAGTTCTTTTTCCCCATTTTATTTTTTTTAATGAAAGTCATTTATTTGAACAAGGTCCAGATCTGAAATCCTGGCTCATATGAAATGCAAAGACTCTAACTTCCTGTTATCACAATGCACATTCTGAAGAAGCGTGTTCCTTGGCCTTATCCTGCTAAGTGGATAATGGAATCACAAGCATTATTTTTATTCTGTGATAAATTCTTAGTAAACGTATGGAAAAATGTACAGACGCTTATAAATAAATATCAGTGCATCTTCCAGACTCTAGCGGTGAATTCTGAAAGCATTTTTGCCCATTCAAATGGAAATGAGCTTCAGTTTTGTCTTTTCAGGAAATTTTATGCAGGACAAGCAAGATCCTATTATATTTTTTACCAGCTGTCTTGAACCTAATGATCTCTATAAAGATAGATTACTCATTCCATCAAAGGCATACTTTTGTTCTGTCTGGGGAATGAAACATAATGTGACAATTTTTCTGTCTGCAAGATTTAATTTTTGAATAATCTAAGATGTGCTGATGAGATGCTCTGTCTCCTTCCCTTCAATATTACTGACTGACTTAGATTCTGGCCCCTACCTCATTTATATCACTCATACACTTCTAGCAATTACACATAGTTTATTTGGTTCTTAGAATAGACATTAAACATTACAGTTCGACAAATTATAATGAATCTTTCCTAGTTCCTTTAACCGATACTTTGACCTTATGAAATCATAGTTCAATTGTTCTGTTGTTTGTTGCGGATATTCAAAAGACCAATGTATATTGTAACAAGAATAAGAAGGGACTTTATCTTTCATAAGGCTTGTAACATGTTCTGTGGAAGCAATTTTTGCAAAGTTAATGACACAAAATGTTTGCATGCAAAAGCACATACATACTGTATGTGGCAAACCACAGGCATTAACTCTATCAACAATAAGGTCTCTGTGTTTATTATATCAGCCAGCCTGTGGCAGAGGAACATGAAACTCATAAAAATATCCAGCTCCTGCTGGCCCGGTTATTTCCCAGGGTGCTAATATTTTACAGTACTCTTTCAGGCTTTATGAAAAAGTCCAAAATAGCACAGTGCCATTCTGGATTGCTTGTCTACAGCTGTTTGCTTTCTTTTTTCCCCCTTGCAGGTTTGAATCTGAAAGAGGTGAGTCTTACTGAGCACATCTCTGATTGCCCTCATCTACGGTTTTCATAGTGAGTCCATCTCCACGTTAGCCAGATTTTAGAAGATGGTTTAATACACATCCCATTTCTCACCACTCTAATAACATCTATTTTCTGTAGGCTACATTCCAAATTATGGTGACCTGCATATTTACAGACAGTTGGGGGAGGGTGGTTAATTCAAGATGGGGACCGATGGCTCTATTCTCAGTGAAGATTCCTATAGGAAGCTCATTTTTCATGCTTGTCCTTACAGTATACTTTTGCCATAAGTAGTGGGAGCAGAATATTGGTTTTAGTGACACAGGTCTTTCTTCATATCCAAATAAACTTTGGGATCAATTGCCACTGATAGTCCTAAAAAGATTTCTTCGGTGGAAAATGAAAATAATTTGTAGAGAGGTAGGGGTATGAAGTGTGGGGAGTCACAGGTAGGAAAAAAAATCCATTTATTACCTCACCTTTTCCAATTTATTTATTTAAGAAATTTATATGGCCACCTAACTCTAATACTGTGACTCAGGGTGGCTTTTCTATCTATGATTCATAGAAATAGGAAGAAGGACTATAATTATTTTGTTTACTAGTCTGACTTAAGGGTAATATTTTCTATGGTTGTGCGTATATTTTCAAAAGAACCCTTTGTTTGAATCCACCACTGGACTCTACTCCCTATCAACTAAATTGATGGGTTAATTAAGTTTAAATTTGAATAAATGCCTGCTATATAGGCTGATTTATAATCCTAAATGGCTGGGTTTAAACATTGCAGCAAGCCAAAAGCAAACTACACTATGCTTTAACTTCATATATAAAACCAGCCATGAGTTAAATGCTAGTGAATACAGATGGTCAAATTATCCTGTTTTATCTGAGTACAGGCAAATATTATCTGAAGCTGAATATTAAAATTTCTTTTGTTAGCGTGATGAGAAGTGAAGGCAATTTGACTCCACAGAGCAAAGATATTAGTATGTTGCCCTGCACTATCCAGGAGCAAAAAACAGAGGAATTGTAAGCAATATTGAAACACATGTTAACTGTAGCAATAGGGATATAAATCATCAGTGACTTAATGTCTTAGAAGAAAAACAAAGGAAAAATTTCTAGTAACTCACTCACATTCAGAGAAACATCTCCAATCATGGTTAAAACTTATAAGTCTCTCTCTCTCTCTCTCTGTGTGTGTGTGTGTGTATAGGCGCGTGCATTTATGTATCTGTGTATCACACACAAATACATTAATATGTTCATATACATGCATTATGAGCACACATACAAATATAGCAGTGATGGCGAACCTTTTAGAGACCAAGTGCCCAAACTGCAAGTTTCTCTCTCTCATGCATGCACACACGCATATGTGTGCACACCGGGCAGAGACCCCAAAACCAGCTGGCCAGTGGGAGATGGGGCATCACAACACCGGCAGCTCTGCAAGAGGTGCGATCTTTCTTTCATGAGCTTCTATTTTGTAGTTTGCAGAGAAACTTCTGTTTTCCTGCAAATGATAGCAAGAAACGCGACAGAGAAATGTGTGGAACTGAGCAATGCACATGCCCACAGAGATGGCTCTGAATGCCACCTCTGGCATGCATGCCATAGATTCGCCACCACTGATTTATGGGTTTAACTCTTAACTAAATTATTTTAATTTTCTTGGGAGAAGATTCTGAGAATGGCTGTAAGGTTGTTTTACTGTAAATTTTATTAGTAAAATTAAATGGTAGATAGGTTTAGATTTGTATAATTATGTAGCATTATTTTTATTATGATTGTAAATTTACTATGGCATACATTGATTTTATTTCTTGTGTATAACTTTAACTGAGGTTTAGCTCTGATTTGTTATTAATTTTTATGAATAGATTGCCTTCTAGTGAAAGGCATGTTACAAATAAATATGTGTTAGTTTGTTGTCAGCTGTTTACATAATATCAAGTATGTTCGTGAAGTACACATTTTCTTGAACTAATAAGTAAAATATATTTTATAAAATTTAATTAATACTTGATCAACCTAAATTGATCCAACATTTTAGAAGATCAATATGATTACAGCACATGGAGCTTTATGCTTAATTGCTTCAAAGAGGAAAAGGTCAGATGTATTGGTAGATTTCACTAAAGGACAGTGGAACAGAGAGGTTATGTAGTTTTATTTAGAAAATTTATCTACCAACTGCGCTGATTTTGATTTTTTTTTTAAAAAAGATTGGAATATCCTTAGTATAGGTTTTGTTTCTACAAACGTCCTACTGTTTTAATATACCGGGCAATAGGAAATTATTTGGAAAGTGTTTTGAAAATATTGGTTTTTTTCGCCCTGCTTTCCTAAATTATTTCCTGAAACATATATGTGAAACATTTTCATCCTGCTAGTAGATTTATAACATCTGAATTTCAGTGAAATATATTATTTTCTGACTAGATCACTGAAGTAGATGGAGATAATTGGGAGATTATAAGCCACCAGCTTTACCTCAGCCATCTTCATTCCTGCTGAAGAGATATTTCTCATTATATATATACATTGTATATATATACAATTATATATAATTGTGTTATTATAGAATTCTATTTCTTCTTTTTCAATTAATCATGACAGTAGACCGCACATCTAATAATCATATAACCAGGTGGAAAAAGCTTTGTGTGGGTGTACAGATGTGGCCTCTGTGGCACCAAAAGAAAAATCAGAGACTTTTCAGTAAAAGTACTGAGGGAAAGTTCATGGTACAGATCATCAAGAAAAATTTGATGTGGCCTGAAATTACCTAGCATAGTAACAGGTTCAAGGAAAAAAAGTTTGCTTAAAAATTAATAGCACTTTGACAAGAGTGATTTCAATCTTTCCAAATGCAAATGAGCCAAGTATTACTGAAAACCTTCAAACACTGATGTGCAGCCCTTAGGTCCTTGTGTCAAATAGTACTGAGGGGGCTGAAAAGACAGCCTATTTTATTTGCATAACAGTTTTGTCCTTGTGCTGTGAGCAAGCACACAATTGTGTTGCTCTTGTGTCTTTACTTAACCTCCATTAACCCTGAATAGAGTAAAAATGTCAGTGTTAAATAAATATTATTCTTTTGAAAAACAAATTAGATGTTGAATAGTACAAAGATATCTGTCTGAGTTATTCTTTTCTGACTATATTCAGTATAAATGTGCTTCATATTTTTCACTATTTATAGATCTCTTCCTACCTCGCCATTTCCTTATCATTCAAAGGCATTGCTTAGAATTCATTCTTTGCTTCTCCTGTGCTTTGAGTAGCTACATTGACCTCTTGTGCAGATGGGCAGCTAAGAGTCCAGACACTATTCTGAAGCCACTTTTTTGCTGCTAACATTTGGCAGTGGACTGCAAAGAACAGGTTTTTGCTACTTTTCCCTACACTGTGGTTATGTAAAGCAGGGGTCCCCCAATCCCTCAGGCACGACACCCCACTACCGGGCCACAGCCTATTCAAAACTGGGCCACAGGAGAAATGGGCATGTGTGCATGTGTGAAGCTCCACTTGCATGAGCAGAGGAAATTTGTGCTTGCACACAAAGCTCCACTCGTGCAACAGAGGCACTTGCACTTATGCACAAAGCTTCATTTGCACAAATGGAGCTTTGTATATGAACACAAGCACCCTCTACTATGGCAGGAAGCTCCATTCACATGAATGGAAGATATGCAGATGCATCACTCGCACAAATGGAGCTGTGTGAGTGCACATGCACCTGCCACTCACACACGCCCTCCCCAGCCGGGCTGCCAAGCTGGAAAGGTTGGGGACCACCAGTGTAAAGCACTGAAAGGAATGTTTCGCAAAACTCTCTAAATGAATGAAATGCCCCTTCTTGAAACATTGAAACAGCAACATATTTTGGAGAGCTTGGTGCAGGTGCTTGGAGGGTTTTCCTACAATGCCCTATTCAGAGATACGTAGCTGGAAAAGTTCATGAAAGCCCTTGAAGCAGCCATGCTCAGTCTTCTGAAGGACACAGTCCCCTCACTATTTAGGGTGGGGTCTTCTTTTGTGCCATTGAACTCCATGAAATATGCCTTCAAATATTTTGCCCAACCCTAGTCTTAATTGGTTGTACTCACTCAGATAAACTTCGAAAACTGCCTAATCAATGCAGAGGATTCCCACTGTGGATCTTAGTGCCTTTCCCCAATTTGTCAAACTTTATCTCTCAGAGGGACATTTTTAGTCATTTCCATAATGAGGGAAGAAAATAATTGTAAGCATTGATTAAATATAAATGTTGATTGTTTAAGTTTTAAGTCTTTACTACTTAAGGGCTGTATTTGCCTGGTTATAAGGATGCAATCCTTGTTTCACCCACAAACGAGTATGTTGAAGGTGGAGGTTCATTCTTCAAGCTTCTGGGTCAGTTTCTGAATGTTTCATTACCAGGCTAGGTAACATCTTCAGTGAAGTTTAGGGGCAGTGTTTAGCTTATACAGTAAGGGCTTTGTGTGGTCAGCAGATCTTGTGATGGGAGAGTCACATTGGGTAAGGGTTTTGTGATGGATCTAGTGATAGGTCTTGTGAAGGGTCAGGTGTGGATCATATAAGGTGAGGGTCTTGTGGTGGTCTTATGATGGGAAAGTTAGGTCAGGTGAGGGTCATTGAGAGGTGAAGTGCTGGTTGCTGAAGGTTGCGTGGGTTGTTTGGTTGTTTGGTTGATTTGAATTCTCAGTTCCTACCACCAATACTGACATTCCCTAACTCCGCTGAAGGTATTACCTAGCCTGATAACGAAATGTTCAGAAACCAAACTACAAGTTTGGAGAACAAACCTCCACCTTCATTCTACAAATGAGTATGTGTCATCATCTCTAATGGAGAAGATACATCTTATCAAACATTCTTAGTATGTCAGCTAGGTGCAAAAACAATGAAGTAGACATTTTTGCTTTCCTTATTCTTTCATAGCACAGTCTCCAACAGGTTAAGAAAGAGTAGCATGATTAAATGTTGAATTTAGAGATTCAGTGTATGGTTGCAAATCATAAACCATTTATCCTAGGTCTGTTCAAATGGAGACACTGGAGACTCTCTCACAATAAACTTTCCCTGTAGAAGACTATTCATGTTGGCCTACCAGTTCAAAATACCAGGAAATAAAAAGTAATCAGATGCAAAGGAAATATAAGCTTCCAAATGATGAATGTTCACATAAAAGATACTTTGGTAGATGCATGGATGAGTAAAAGTTATCTTTCTTCAGCAAAAATAATAAAAAATAAAGTACAGCTTCCCTTTTCTATTTTTTGCTCATCTTGCAACTATTTTGATCTGTGGTGAGGTTTATGACAAAGAACATCTGGCATATCTGGTTCAATGCTCCTATCTTTTTGTAAGGCCTAAAAACATGGTTTTGCCAGTTGGCTTGGGACTCCAGTGGGGGAACAGTGCAATGGAGGTGGTTGATTGAGTGATAACAGATCCCACCTCTCTCCCACTCTGCTCCCACCCTCCCCAGGTGTTCTTGGTTTTAATGTTTGTTTTTAACATTTTACATTTTAGCTTATATGTATCTGTAAACTGGCCAGAGCCATCCTGGAAAGATGGACAGCCAATAAATTTTATAAATAAATAAATAAAACATCAAACCTAACTTGAAGGAACCATAAAAGAATTGAACTGTAATCCTACTACTACTGATGCCTACATGAAAATGGCACTTAGTTTTTAATGTGATAATATTCAGTGATAAACTACCACTGAATTTGAGTAAAGAAATATATTTGGGATAAGGCTGAATGTTACTTAGAGTTTAAAATGTGCTTCAATGTATTTGCCAGATTAAAAAAAGTAATAGAACATTCTGGAGAAGCCAGAATCAGAACATTCTCTGAAAATCAATGAACTGAGCAATTTGAATGGTGCTGTATTAAAAAATTAAATGCATTTAATATCAGTTTGAACAGATTCAGACTTGTAAAGCTTTTCATTATTATTGTTATTGCATAAAAACCTCAGTGCCAACAGCACTTCTTGGGTGATAGAGGAAAAAAGTAATGTGCCATTAAATATCACCATAGAAAGAAAGATCATTTGCATTTTTCACAAAAAGTCTTTTGCCAAGTTTTGTATCTGAAGAGAAGGAATATCTGGACTGAAGATCTAATTTATAAACTTAATTTAAATTGGCTGTTCCCATTTTTGTTGAGTTTCATAATGCATGATAGGAAAATTCAAAAGAGCTGAAAAGGGATAATTATATATGGGATTATTTTTTATGAATAAAGATAACAATAAAAGGGATATCATTACTGAAATTGCAGTATTGGATCAGAATATGCAAGTAGTTCCATGTCAAGGCAAGAATTTTCACATTAACTTGTTGAAACATACCTATTTAAGAGTAAAGAGAACAATGTAGATATATGCCTAAAAGACTTTTATTCTAAGAAAGTTCATATGCATGGTTAATTTAATTCCTTTTAATAAAGTTTCATTAAAAATAAGAATAAAAGATTATTGAAAAAGCTACTGATATTTCTATAACTTATGAATAAAAAGTAAAAGGTCTGAACAATCTCTGTCCCTGCTTTCTAAATGGGTCAAAGTTAAATAATTGGATTAAATGTGCACTTTTCTTTTTTACTGATTTTAACATATTTGTGTGGGATG
This sequence comes from Myanophis thanlyinensis, assembly GCA_017656035.1. NCBI lineage: Eukaryota > Metazoa > Chordata > Lepidosauria > Squamata > Homalopsidae > Myanophis > Myanophis thanlyinensis. The sequence continues at coordinate 23,965 of JAEANM010001467.1, forward strand.
ATCATAAATGCTACTCCAGTTAGTATGGTAATGTTGTGCATGCTTCAGTAGTTGGGCTGATAGATCACCCTAAAAGGTCCATTAGAGGTCAAATGGCATTTTAATGTGATCTTTAGAGGTCAAAGGGCATAATGTGTTATGATATGCATGCAGAAAACAGCCACAATACTGAGAACCAGGATTATTGATTTCATGTCCATGCTTATTCATCTGATTATGTGCCTGTTTGCTCATTTCTGCATGAATGTCTAATTAAAAATACCCTGTTAAAAGACAACCATTTTTTGTTCAAAATGCATCATTAAAATTTACTGACAAAATGTATTTCGCTCCATACAGTACTTGAAGTGTCTTTAGAATCTGTATTACCAAACAAAAACAAAGAGACACCAACTTTTTTAAGGCTGATGTAGAACAACATCTCCTCAGCTCCTGTCACAAAAGTTGCTTCCCTGTCTCTGATATGTTGATGATTAGCTTGTTACTTGGATTCATAGATAGGAGGTCCTGACAAATCTTCATTATTTCAAGCTTTCACTCTAAACTATATAATCAGCCTCAATCTTGAACAGTCGATACAAGAAGGCTTGTTTTTTGGACATTGCTGTACATTTCTATAATGAACATAGGAAATACTACCTTGCAATGGAAAAACTAATGATTGGTACCCATGCATGTACACTTCTGAGTTTTGTTATAACACAAAAATCTATTGTTTCTACCCTTTGATGCACTGTCATGTGTCCATATGCAGGCTTAAAATTAATGAGTTGATATCTTACAATTCTTGTTTATGGTAGGGGAACAAGAGTTTCATTGGGTCGAACTGACAGCTGGGAATGATTTATTACAAGATAACCCCAGGAGGGAAAACAACAGCTTACAATATGTTCTCACTAATGATCTTTAACCCAATCTAGACAATTAAGTCTTTCTTTCATTAGCAGTCTTTCCATAGCAGTCCTGTGCTTACTAAAACAGCTGACCAACTGCATATTGTTATAGATCAAGTGACAGCTCATTCTTAGCACCCACTTTGTTTACAGGACTTTGCAACAATGCCACCTGCAAATCAGAATTTTGAATAGACAGGCCTTCTTTTGTCAAAAATGCCCTATCATATCTACATAAAAGAAACAGGTCATCTGGATGCAGAATCTTGATCCAGATCCAACACTGAGAACAGCGGTATTCAAAAACCAACCTTGGTCTCAGAATATCATGTCACTGACCCTACAATTGTCATTTGTGAACAAAAACTTTTAAAACACTGATTGCAATATGAAACAACTAAATTACAATTCATCAAACAATTCAACTGTGTAACTTATGGCTCAAACAGAGTTGTTGTTTTTTCTTTAATCAGGCTACAGTAACCCTCCACTTACAACTGTAATAGAGCGTAGACTTTCAGTTGTAATCATGATGGTTATAGGTTGGAGTACCCATGTGACTGGACACTATTTTATGACTTTTTTTTTTTTTTTTTGCAGAGGTAGTTAAGTGAACACCATATGACTGTGAGCAAATCCATGTATTCTTAAAAGCGTGTTGTTGGGTTTTTTTGGTCAGAAACTGGAAATGTCACAAACCGGCAAAAAACATAAATCATGGTTATAAAGGTTTATCAAGCCTCCAAAATGTGGTCATGAGATTGTGCGCAACCATCAAACTCTGAACCGGGAGGGAACCTCTCATAATTTCAAAGGTCACTTAAAGACCAATTGATAAGCAGGAACTATCTGTATGTATAATTGATTCACCAGTACTATGCTATAAGTGTTGTTACTGTTTTGCAACAATCTCATTAGTTGACTATAAACTCTCCATATATTCTGCATGTCATGCATGTGAACGTTTGTGACTTTAAAGTTGGATAGTCATTAAAGTCCATAAGAAATTAGGTATTTTTTTTCTAAAATGCATATATTGCTACAGTTTAAAAAAAAACAAAAAAACGATGAAGCCTGAGAGATAACTAAATTTCAATCTTCATTTTATTATGAATAGCATTGTTTATTTTAAACATATTATCTTGTTTTTTTATTTAAAAAGCATGGAAAGAAACAAATTAATTAAAAACAGCATTAAAATGCAAGTCACATTGAAAAGCTCTATTAAAAATACAATAAGGAAGTAAAATATAAATTCAAAGCATCCATTGAGCAGAAGAATAAGAATAAGAAAATAACTGAAATGAAGCCAAGAAAAGTCAGCTCATCATTTTATGCCAGAAGACAAAAGTTGGAGTTAAACAACTTCAGGAGATAAGAATTCCAGAAAATTGAAGCATTTTGCTTCTATCCTGGGGACATCCTCCCCTCCTTGTTTTAAAAAAACAAAGTGTCCTCTTATAAATTTAGTAGATTATTTGGGACCAAGTGGGTTTTTTTTTTTTAGATGCTTTGGCTCAAAGCCATTTATTGTACTACAGGTCAAAACCAAACAGTTTGAATTCTACATAGAAGAAGAGAACTGAACAACAAACTTTCTCTGAATCTTTTAGAGCCTGTTAGCTTCTACTTTTTTTTTTTTTTCATGCTGGGATGCCACTAGGCATGTCAAAGACCTTGCCCCAAAAGAGATCTAAGCAAATTTTCTTTTTCAACGTGAAATAAGCTATGGGTTCCTTCAGGCGGGATGGAAATAGAATTTTCAAATAAAGATTAGTTAACCAGTGTTTCCACTATATAAAATTATTGGGTTCTTTTACATAAGAATGTGCAAAAGATCAAATCCCACAGGCTTCTGTGACTCTGAATACCAGATGGTGCATATGACTGCTCATATCCCATACTCCCAGCGATCTTTTACTATAATTACTGTCTTCCAGGGGAAGTGGGTCCTATCTGGGTCTTATAAACACTGCTTTGCTCTTCTCAACCTAGGGGGTCTCTGTCTAACCACTCATCTGAAATGCATTGCTGAAAATGCTCCTCTCTGAACTTCTTCTGTGATTGCTCTGTTTTCCAGGGCTAAAGATATCATATTAATCCTAACAGTTGAAAAGAATACCAACAAGCAGAAGCCTTACACTGCATTTGTCCTAAGAGTAATATAATATAAGTGATATAGTGTAATATAATCACTAGTGAAACACATTCAACAACATTTCATGCCTGAACAGGAAGTTAAGATCTGTTTGTATAATTGCATATATTTACAATTTACTGCTCAGTCAAAAATATTTGTAAAGTTACCTGATTGCATAATGAACTCCTTATTGTACCCACCACAAGGTTTACCACTGAGTTTCTTAAAAGATTTTATGGGAAAGTCAAGTTTATCATTGTAAGGAGATAGCATCCTCAAATGTGGGTCACACTGGGTGACTTTGGGCCAGCCACATTTCCTCAGCCCAAGGTACAAGTTGGTTGTTGGGGAGGAATGTCAGAAAGTTGTGTTATGTATATTACATAATACCTTGGGAACACTCCTAGGGAAAAAAAAGAATAGAAATCTAACAAATACGTCAATCAATTGCAAAAGGCAGCTATACTCAGAACAGCTTACAATGGGCATAGCAAATTTCTTGCCAGTAAATCTCCAAGTGATTATTTTGGATACAATTCTTGAAATAGGAGCTCCACTTTGGGAAGGGCACAAGTATGTATTTATATTTTATTATTATGGTTTATCATACAGCGGTGGGATTCAAATAATTTAACATCTGGTTCTCTGCCCTAATGACCAATTGAACCAGCAGTTCTCCAAACTGCTTAGAAAACCCCATGGCCAGTGCCCGAAGACTTCTGGTGACTTCTGGGAGCTGCTGACCTTCCGGAAGCAGCATGAGGACTTCCGGGTGCTGCAAAGG
>JAEANM010001468.1:0-27774 GCA_017656035.1 Myanophis thanlyinensis
AATTTAGACCTTGGAGAATGGGAATAATATCAGTTTGCATAAGTTTGAAAAAAAAATTCTAATTTGAAGAGGCCTAATGCAGATACAGGTTAAATGTAAGACAGATTACCAGTGTTTTATCAATTAACAATTGTAATTGTGTTATAAAACTCATACTATTTGTTAGGATCGTCTGAGGTTGCCTGAAACTTTTGTAGGTATGTGGATGCAGGAATCTCTCATTCAGGGCCCTTTTCTAACACACACACATTGCCAAAAAATAACAGCCACTTTGAAGTCCACCACAAAATGTTCTGAAAGATTGAAATGCGTATGTTATTATTTTGTTCTTGTGCCTTGATATCAAACTTGTATCAATTAATTATTTTGCACGAAGTTTCTCCTATCCAGAGGGGCTTGGTCAGCAGATGATGGCATACATCACATTAGAAGAAAATATGTGAAGGTCCCTCTAATGATACTTTTGTTCCTCTTAGGGCCTGTCTTGGTGCTTAGGTATGGTAACATAGACATCTGGGTTTATTTCAGGTTTACCATAATTGTAATTTATTTTGTTCTAGCTCCCTTAAAACAATCTACTTCAGGTTCCATGGCTGTCTATATGCAACTATTGTGGTCTTCCATGGCTGTCTATGTGCAACTATTGTCATTGTGAAGGTTTTGTCCTCTGAGGTAAGTCTGGAAGTGCTTGTTTTTCCCCTTTAAAGGCACATGTTAGTCTAAAAATTAAAATATTCTCTGTAGTGAAATTTGTTCTGATAACAGCCTTTGTCATTATGCTTATAATGGCTGTAGGTTATATCTCATGTAAAGAAATCTCCCCACTGCTTAATTTTTTAGATTTCAGTCCAGCTAAACTTGCTTTAAAACGTTGTAACTGAACTGTTACTTGGAATGCCTTTTTAAAAAATGCCCACACACGTTTCCCCAAATATTTTCAGCACAATACTTTCAAAAATGGTATATGCTGTTCTATAGCTTCTGACAGGCAGTTGATTAACCAACCAATTAAAACTTGGGTTCTAAGACAATACTTACATTTTTAAAAAGTTTAGTTCCTATAAAAGTTCCAAAAACTTGTCCCATATAATTGAAATACTAATAATACATTTAGTTATAAAGTACAATTATCATAGAAAGGAGAAAAAGACCAAAACTTAGAGTGATTTTACATTTTGACAATAAAATTTAATATAACTAAGTAACAAAACATAACAATAGAAGAATTGCTAGAAAGAAGAAATAGAATATCTAATTTTAAGGAAAAATTAATTTGTGTGCCCTATTGCATGTTTCTGTTGTAGTCCAAAGACTAGAATTTATTTAACATCACACAGAAGAGCTACTCCTCTCAATATCCAATGATCAGGAGATACAGTTGTTCTTAGGTAGATTGCAGTGATATAGGTCAAATCTGTTCTTCTTGGCTTCTTATAAATGGGACAAATGTAGAGTTTAGGATCTCTTGGGCCTATTGTGTTAATTGCAAATATATGTACAACAGGAAGTAAAGTGAAAAGAATCTTTGCTGTAGACTCAGTAAGCTTATTATTACGTCTATCCCATCCAGCTCCATCCAAGTATAATCCATAGATATAAACTCCTTCCTATATAAAAAGAATGAATAGTTATGATTAGGAAATTATCAGCTTTAACTATTATAACATAACTTGAATGATTTAAGTGTGCGGTATAAACTATAGTATACCTAGCAAAATGTAAAAAATGGGGGAAAATACTAGTAAAATTTGAGAAAGTAAAATAATCTATAATGTTTTGAATGATAATGAACAATGTAACAAATATTTATATTTACTGAAAAGAATTGAAATACTTTTTGGGATGTGAGATTAAAAGGAGTTTTCTGTTTTATGGTCTTTCTATCTTTCTATCTGGGCATGGTCTCAACCTGTATATTCCCTTAATTCCTAACAATGCAGTAAGAACAATGTCTTGAAGAATCCTACATTTCCTGCAAAGTCCCCCTCAGATGACAGAAGCAAATAAACTTAGGGAAGTTTTTGTTACATTGATGTCATCCTCCTCTATCTGCCTCCTCCATCTTTGTTACTTTGGTAATGGAAGGTAGGAAAGGAGCATGTCAGGGCTACATAAGTGAAAAACATATGTGCTTTTTTATTGTTCATTTCATTGTTGAAAAATCTAAAGTGAATAGAAACCAAACATTAAAAAAAAATCAGGTCAGAATTATTAGAACCTAGAATTAGTTTGTAAATTAATGTAAAAAAGGTTTATCCATAGTATACTTACAGAAGGAGCTGCAGTGATCTCTTCTTTGATCTGTTTCAACACTTCATTATGGATGGTTACTGTATCCAAAGCCCAGCCCTTATGCGCTCTTGTAACCTCTTGTCTCATAGCTGTTAGAAAGCCTGTAAATGGGCCAAAGAATAAGACAAGTTTAATACAACTTCTACAACTTTTTCATGTATACATTTTTATACTGTAGTATTTTATGGCTAAAACAGTCACATAAAAAGGAGCCACTAAAATATTCAGCAAAATTACCTAATATAAAATATGGGTAAATAAAAGAAAAAAAGAAAAGAAAATGCAATTATAAATATATAAGCTGCTGGTCTGGTCTGCATGTAGACTAAAGCTCTGGATTGTATTTTACATTCGGAGAAGCACAATGCTTTTAAACTGAGAATTGAACTTGGACAAAGGAAGAAATACAGCAATAAACTTTTAGAAAAACATCAATTCATCACAAGAGTCATCAAACTGTTGATGATACCAAATAGTTTCAGTCTTCTGGCTTGTATTCTCTTGCAATTATTTATCTTCTTTTTCCAAAAAATCTGTAAATGTCTTTTGTGAATTAAAAAAAAAAGATGCTAATAAGGGGTAAATAATCTTCTAATCATGACCAGGATAAGAATTTCAAAGGCAATCCTTAAAATAACATTGTATTTTTAAAATCACTTTATGAAATGCAGAATTTTATTCGTGTGATATAATAAATTGTCATTAGTAATTCCCAATTGTAATAAAATTCTATATAAAAATGGGGGGGAAAATCCTTGATAACATACATATTGACTTTCACCTATATGAAACAAGCTTGTACATAATAACAGATTTAGAAAGAACTGTATATATTTAATATGTATTAAATGATTTAGTGGTTTATTTAAATGATCAGATAAAGAGAAATATGACTTTCACATGAATCTAACAGAAATCCTGAACAGTAATATATAATTTATTATGCAATTGAAAAAAAGTTATTTATATATATTGGATTTCTACCTCTGGTTCTACTGTATATGAATATGATGGAATAAATCAAATGAAATGGAAATACTACATTTTTTAATAGACTAATATGGCTTCACTCTTAGAACATATTGTTTATTTTATTTATAATAAATGATATTTACCTTGAGGATTAAAAAACCCAGTCATCCAAAATACAGGTGGTCTTCCTTCAAAGATCCAAACACGGAACTGGGAATTTCTCTCTAAAAGTTCAGTAAACCAGAAACCCAGGGTAGAAGAATCCCATGATACACGCTTCCAGAGCTGAGGAATTCGAGCATCGTACATGTTATCAAGAGCATCTCTTAGGTTCTGGAGAAGTGAAAGATAAAACATATCATATTTGACAGAAAACGTCTTTATTTCAGAATGAATGATTATATATACTATACTGTACTTGGTTACCTCACTCATAATAATAGTTCCTTCTATGGCTAGTTTAAGGTCAAGGAGGCTGTATCGGACTATTTTGATAACTTTTTGCATTCGGTCAATTTCTTGGCGAAGAAAAATGTTCATAGAGTTAAGATGGCCCATTTTAACTAAACGAGCTTTTACCTGAATACAAATAATTAAAAGAAAACAAGTCAATGAACAAAGCATTTAGGATAGTTTTATGCTAAATAAAGAATATTTAGGCAACAGTACTCCTATTTACAGCACTATAGGATCTGCTTATATGTTCATGTGCATCAGCATTGTAAACAAGCAATTTCCTTCTCCTCTTCCAGCCTAATATACTATCTAATTTCCATTTGGTGCTGGAAGTTCCCAAATGAAAGTAAAAGCCCATTGATAATAATCTTGATACCTTGATCATGAACATATTTTACTCTTTCATTGTACACCAGTTTGAAGTACAATCTCACCCTTACAACAAGCTGGCTTAAATGAATTCCAGATATTGGTTTGGTGGGCTATTGTGAAAATATGTACAGGAAATCGTGAATATGTGAGAATAAAGACAGTCAATTATAAAATGTAAATTTAAAAATTCAATCCAGAAATTGATTATGCTTTACTGATAGAGGAGAATATTTGTAGCTAAAGGTTGAAGTGAAGTGCTCTGATGATATTACTAGTTTGGGAAATAAAACATCTGCAAAAAAACCCAACCTAGCTCAGGGAGCACCAAAGACCTCTGATCATGCCTTTTCTTTTTTTTAAGAAAAAAGAAAGAAGTGCTATAATGCTGTTGCAAAACCAAATGTATCTTTAGAACTCTAGTATTCCTGTATGTATTCAAATAGTTATAGTGGATCAAGTTCATTAAGCAATTTTATGCAGCCACCATGAATTCTAATGGAGAATATCTGTGAGCAGCTCTCAGTGGAATATGCCTTAAATCACTAGACATGATCATATAAGCTCAGATATACAATGGAAATGACTATTCAGCTAGAGGAAAGCAATGCAATTATTGTATTCTCACATTTATTTAAGATTTGTAAGCCATTGTTGCAGACAATGCAGATACCTATTAAATTTTGAGAAATAAGTACAGTAATTAACAAAAGTAAATAGGTACTATGTTTAATAAAACTTTTATGTTTTTTCTTTAAGCAAGAGGAGAAATTACAACTTTAATATTTGTCTTATTCTTTCATATCTCTTCTGGGTGAATATTTATAGCATCTTTTCTCATTGCTCTTGAACTCCTAATTGGAGTTCTAAACAGTTGCCTCCTGAAAAAGTACTTTTGGACAACCATGACCTGGATGACTGAGAAACTTTAAGCCATATACGTAGTTCTGTGTCTGGGACTACAAAATAGCTCCAGTCATTATAGCTCCAATTTCATGCTTTATAATTATAATATTTTAATTTTGTTTGCTGCTCAAAGTCATTTGCTAAGTAGGGTGGACATATAAATTGGATCAATCAATCAATACATACATAAAAATAATAAATTAGGATGAGGTTCTTTTGTTGGAATGCAACATTTCACATTTTGCCAAGAAGTTTGCCAACAAAATATTATTCTAATAATTGCTGTATTATTTATACAATCCCTTAGCAAAATTGAAATAGCTGCTCCTTGTAGTCCAACATCTATTTGAATAATATCCAGAACCCATCCCCACTTCTGATTCTTGACCACTTAAAACAAAGATTTTTTTTTTTGCTTCTGTAAAAGCAATTGTAAAATATATTGAGCAATACCATAAAACTCACACCTTCCCCAAATGTTAAATCTATTCCCTCCAGTGATAGCATAACACAACCATGATATTTCTGTGGCCCTCAGAGGCAAGGATGGGCCATGACTAAAAAAATGAATTGCCCAATAGCAGAAGTGTGAAATCGACACACAAAGAAGGGGTTGAGAAGAGTATTTCCCTTCAGCACTGTTAAAAAATGCAAGAAGTTTACCACTATGGATTACTATTAATGTTCTTATGTTACTTTATAACAATTACCTCGTGGGGTATATAATCAGGGGGCAATTTCTCAAGCATATCTTCAGCTAGTCTATACACAATAGCTTCTCGAGTTTCTCCTACTCCACCTCCACTCTCCTTTGGTTGAATATTGGTTATAGTGTCCAAGACATCAGCTGCTGTGTTACTCTGATATCTGAAGTAAATATTAAATGATATGTAATGAAGTCAGAACTTGTAAGAGCTGTACATTGTCAAATAGGATTGCTATAAAAAATCCACAATACAAAGCCACAGACAATTCAACTGATTCTTCTATTTCTGACATTGTGGAAAAAAAGACAACAAATATATTAAACTGAAGATGATCAGTCCATGATTGGCCATGATCCAGGTTATCTGGATCCCCTCCAATCGGGCTTCAGGCCCAGTTTCAGCACGGAGATGGCTTTGGTCGCGTTGGCTGATGATCTCTGGAAGGCACAGGACAGGGGTTATTCCTCTGTCCTGGTCTTATTAGATCTCTCGGCGGCTTTTGATACTGTCGACCACAGTATCTTGTTGCAGTGGCTGGGGGGTTAGGAGTGGGAGGCACCGTGCTACAGTGGTTCTCCTCCTTCCTCTCCGGCCATTCACAACTTGTGTTGACAGGGGGGCAGAGATCAGCCTTGAGGCCCCTAATATGTGGGGTGCCTCAGGGGTCAGTGTTCTCGCCCCTGCTGTTCAACATTTATGTGAAACCGCTGGGCGAGATCATCCGTGGATTTGGGGTGAGTTTTCATCAGTACGCTGATGATACTCAGTTGTACATTTCCACCCCAGGCCATCCCAACGAAGCCATCAAAGTGATGGGCCGTTGCCTGGAGGCCGTGCGGAGCTGGATGGGTCAAAACAGGCTCCAGCTCAACCTGGCCAAGACTGAGTGGCTGTGGTTTCCTGCGCCCAGATACAGCCAGCTTACTCCATTGCTGGTCATGGGGGGAGAGACCTTGTCCCCCGCGGAAAGGGCTCGCAACTTGGGGGTCCTCCTGGACATACGGCTGTCGTTGGAAGATCATATTGCAGCCATCTCCAGGGGGGCCTTCTATCAGGTCTGTAGGATCTCCCAGTTGCGACCCCTTCTGGATCAGGGTGCCCTCCGTACAGTCACTTCTGCCCTTGTGACCTCCCGCCTAGACTATGCCAATGCTCTCTACATGGGTTCTCCTTGTGGCTGTGTGTAAGCTCCCAATTTCCTTCTGGGCAAAATTCAAGTTGCTAATTGTTACCTTGAAAGCTTTGCATGGCCCAGGACAAAGTTACTTCTGGGACTGCCTTTCCCCAAGGATTGCCTGTCCTACCACATTTGAGAGGACGGGCATGTTCTTAAGGCCTTCCCTTTGTTGTTTCCCTGGCAGCTTCTTCCCTATGGAATACCATTTCCTCTGAGGTTTCATAGGCCCCCACCCTTTTAACCTAAAAAACACTTAGGAACTGGCTTTCCCCACAAATGCTAGGATAGGATGAGAACTTGTGCACAGCATGGGAAAGTTTAGCTGTAGGTCTTTTGGTTTTAATATTGTTATTATAGATAAATATTGGGTTTTTTTAGTTGTAAGCTACCCAGAGTTGTCCAATATGGGCAGCTATATAAAAGTTTTAAATAAATAAATAAAATCATGGGACCTTATAATTGACTGTCAATTACAATCCAATCTGAACTAAAATGTTCATGTCCTGATTACCACGACCTTTGGATGTTGCAATTTATATGGGATTGTGTTTGAAGATATCTTGAAAATGGCAACTGTTACAGAAGGTGGTGGTGATCCTACTAACTGGAGAAATACACTGTTGTAGAATTCCACCTATCTGCCAATAGGTTTCTGTACCAACGTGCTGGGTATTACCCATAAAACTTTATATAGTATATCAGGGATCGTTTTTCTAAGATATCCAGTCTGGTCACCTATTGAGAAACTGCCTCCCTTGAGAGAGCTATGGCTTAGGATGAAATATCAGGCTTTCTCGGTAGTAGTTCCTATACCTGGGATATTCTGTCTTCGGAGCAACATAGAACATAGAATCATAGGGCTGGTTTTCATCAGAGGTTTTCTGGTTCAATCCTCTACTCAAGGCAGGAGCTTGAAGGATAGTTGCCAAGTCTTTCCTTTTGCTTAAAACACACACTCAGGCCATACTACAGTGATGGTGCAACTGTTGTGTCATAGTTTCCCCCCCCCCCACCCCTTTATGCCTTTTCTCTTCTTTCTGGGAGATACTAGATATTCAAATTGATTTTAGAAAAGACCAAGGAATCATTAATAAAAGACACTATCTCTGATGCACCCTGGATAATTGAGAAAGCCAAATGCCAAAAAGAAGTCAGTATGTGTTTCATTGATTAGAAGGCCTTTCATTGTGTTGTATCACACTGTGGAAAGAGTCGTATCACACTGTGGAAAGAGTTCAGAAAAAAATGGGAATCCCAGAACATCTCATTGCCCTTATTAAAAACTTATACACAGATCAGAAAGTCACTGTATGAAGGCAAAGTAGTGAGGCAAAAGTCTATGTTCTCCCTGTAGTTATTCAACCTGTACTGCAGAATATATATTAAGAAAAGTTGGAGTGTAAGAAGATGAACATGATTTTAAAACTGAAGAAAGAAATATCAAGAGCCTAATATTATTCTGATAACTGAAAATGTGAATGATCTATAAATGCTTGTAATGAAAGTCATGGAGCACAGTGAAAAAGAGAAACTAAATATAAACAAAGTGTTTGAACTTTGATAGTAATGCAACTGAGGAATTTTAATTTATTTTTAGCAATCCCTAAATATTAAGATTGAACATTCTGCAAAATATATAATTCATTACAGAATTCAATGAATTACAAGGAGACAAATTTCATAGATTAATTATATCCTACAATAAGCTGTACAATTTTTGAAGCTAAAAATAAGAAATCACCTCGTAAAGGTAAAAAGATGCTCACACACTGTACATTTTATTTCTGTTTGAAACTGCTTATCAGATGAGGCTGAAATTTTATGTTTAAACTAGAAGCATTTCCTGATAAATTCAAAATTATTACTTTTCTTCCAATTTGTTTTATCTATGTTCTGCTTGTATAAGTGTCAACCAGATCACTTAATATAATAAGGTGGGACAAAAGTATTGTTGAATTTTATGCCTGAACATTCTAGAAATGCTTTATGTTTATAGCCCAATCACACTGATTATACTTTTCAATAGCTATACTTTGCAACACAATCTTGTGCATTTGACTTCAAAAGTAAGTCCCCAGTGATTTCAACAGAACTCAGTCCAGATATGTGCATCAGCTTGAATTTTTAAACTTTAGGAAGTCAAGGAAAGCTTCCCTAAATTTTGCATTTATTCAGCCTTTGAAATTCCCAGGAAAATGTTCTACGTTACTAAAATTACCTTTTTAAAAACCTGAATATCAACTTGTTAGATCTACTTACGTTATATCTGCATTAGGGTGGAGACCAAAGACTTCAGGACTATCCATGGCAGGGAGAGTTGAAATGTAGTCTTGATATTGCTCAAGAGTTTTGCAAACTGGGATTTTATATCCAGTATAAAAACAGAACGTGTTTTCAAACATCTTCTCACTGAACCAGACCTATACAAATTAATGGCAAAAAGTTAACAGTTAAGTTATGTGATTCAAGTAGAAAAAAGGAAATCAGCTACTCATTAAAGCCAAACTATAGGTGTGCGTCAACACTGTTAATTAACTCATTAATGATTTGGGAATATCTTTCTGAAACCAAAATTTATGAAAGAGATATTCTTCAGTCTAACGACAAGATCCCAATGTATTAATCTTCAGGGAAACGCAGCATCCAAAATTAATAAGCTTTAATTTTTCTAGCAATTGCGGTCCCAAGTTTTAGGAAACTTTTAGACAAGGCAATCTAAAGCAGAGGTCTCAAACCTTGGCAGCTTTAAGATTTGTAGATGTCAACTCCCATAATTCCTCAGCCAGCAAATTGAGGAATTCTGGAAATTGAAGTCCACAAGTCTTAAAGTTGCCACGGTTGGAGACCCTTGATCTAAAGGATCCACTTTCTTTTTGCTTTCATTGTCCACTCATTTGGCATTGGCCCAAACTTTAAGGAAAAGGGGTAGTAAAGAAAATTCGTCAGTTGTATAAAGATCAGGTGAACCAGCACTAGCAGCAAAAGGAGGAAGAGAAGAGGGCCTGGAGAAAACCAAGGTTGGGCATAGACCCCTATGACAGTAGGAATTCTGTCAGAAGTCCAGCAAAACCCTGTTTCCAGAAGACATATTTCTTTCAGTGACTGCCTTAATGTATTGAAAGTATATTTTAAAAGAACATTCTTTAATTTTGTTTGATTAAAAACTGTTTCATCTTATTTTCTTACCCTTGCAAAGCAGTTAAGAAGACGCTTATCATAATCATCAGTGACTCTACCCCCATACTGTACTTCTCCAATCATGTATCGGACTGTGCTCCAAGATATCCCCTAGGTAAAATGTGGGAAATGGAACATAAAAAATATGTATTATTTTATAAAATCGAGTTTTTAGGCCACTTAGTCCTCTCCCTTGAATTAGTTTGCACTCTGTTTATATGCAGGGATCTTGGGGTTTATCGAAGTGTGAGACTTGGATATTCATCAAATGTTCTTTTCCTCTTGATATACAGTATCACCCAAATTTCCATCAATCCAGATTACAGTGTTAACTGCATGTATTTTAAATGCATTATGGGCAATGCTGAATAGCTGTCTAAAATATAGATGGTGTTTCCTTGTTGTTTAAGCAATTGTTTAATGTAAGAGCTGTTATAGCCGAAAACCTGGTCTCTTTACTGTAAAAAATACGCCAGGCGCGGGGTGGTCTAGATGACTGCGAGGCTGCCCTTGATTTCCAAACCATGAGCAAACTCACAATGAGCTTTTACTTACAGCTATGCAGGCGGGCCGCAGTTTTTGTATCTTGCCGTGGCTCTGCCTGTCATTCACCCCATTGGCTGGAATGTTCCAGCCAATGGGAACTCTCCAGCCCGGCAGCCAAGCCGCTGCCAGTTCAACAGTTCACGCGGGCGGACTGGAGGGAAAACTCCACCCGCACGTGCGCAGAACACAACATCCCTCCCCTCTTGGACGGAGTGTTCCAGATGATTCGACTGTGCATGCATAGTCCTTGAGGTAAGTAGGGCGGTGCCTGTCTCTGGTTGAATGGTGCAGGCTCCGTTCATTTGAGCTGCTGCCGCCGGTGAGAGAAGATGTGCCGGGGACCTCTTGCATTTCTGGCAGCAGCGGCGGTGGCGGCAGTGGTGGCGACCGTGGCGGCGGCTACGGTTGGGCCTCAGCGGCTGATGCGGCTTCGAGACTGGTCCCAGGTAGGTCCCCTGCATGTGGTGTCCCCTGTAGGGTTCCCCTCATAGGCCACCCCTCCTCTGGGTCATTTGGGCCCTGTTCCCCTTGCTGTCCTGTGCCTCCATTTTGGTCGGCACTTCCAACAACCCTCCCCCTTAGCTGGTCGATGTGTCGTTTCCAGATACGGTTGTCCTGCAACCGGATTTCATATGACTTCGGTCCGGTTGCTTGCGTTATGGTCCCGCGTACCCATTTGGGTGGCCCCGGGTAATTCCATGCAAAAAAACCCTCTCCCTCCAGGAATGTCCTTGTTCCCAGAGAAGAGTGGTCCACGTCAGTGGGAAGGTTGTCTGGGTGGACGCGGCTCAAAGGAATATTTATTTTACAACCCATTAATATTTCTGCCGGGCTGCGGTTAGTGGTTGGGGATGGGTTGGAGTGTTGGGCCAGGAGAAATGTGTTGATTTTCTGCTGTAAGTTGCTGGTCATCATGTGTTGAAGTATGTCTTTGGTGGTTCTGACCGCCCGTTCTGCCCGGCCATTCGCCATTGGTCTGTATGGTGCCGAGAAGGCATGGCGTATGCCCAGGCCGGTGAGGAAGGTGTTGAAATTGTCTGCGGTGAATTGGGGCCTGTTGTCTGAAACCAGGATGTCCAGAATGCCATGGGTTGCAAACAATTGTTGCAATGTGGCGATGACTGTTTCGGTGGTTGCTGCGCGCATTGGGTGAACTTCTGTCCAATTTGAATGGGCATCGACAATGATGAGAAGCATGTGTCCTTGCACAGGTCCTGCAAAATCGACGTGCAAACAGGACCAAGGATTCTGAGTGGTGTCCCATTTAGAGATAGGGGCCGCTGGGGGGGCTGCATGGGACGCTTGGCACATATTGCAGTGCTTGACTTTGGTTTCAATGTCCATGTCGATGCCCGGCCACCAGACATAGCTTCTGGCCAAGGCTTTCATTCTCACTATGCCAGGGTTGCCTTCGTGGAGGGACGTTAGAATTGAACGCTGTAATTGTGTGGGTATGATGACCCTATGCCCCCATAGCAGGCAGCCCTTTTGTGTGGAAAGTTCTGCTTTCCGGAATTCGTATGGCTTAAATAGCCCCCCCCCCCCGGCTGGGCAGGCCACCCTTTTAATACCCATTGTAGGATGGTGGCCAATGTGTGGTCATTGGGGGTGTTTTTTGCAATAAGGCTGGCAGTGACCGGGCTGTCCGGTAAGTGTTCCAGAAGGAGGAGGGGGAGAGTGGGTGCCGGGTCAATGAGGTTGATTTGCACCAGGCAGCAGCTGAGGGCGTCTGCGTGTGCAATTTGGGAGCTGGGTCAGTATTCCAGAGTGTAAGAATAAGTCTCCAGGAATTCAGTCCAGCGCGTGAGGCAGGGGGAAAGTACTTGGGGAGTTTGTTTGTCCCCAGCAATAAGGCCCAAAAGGGGTTTATGGTCGGTGATAAGTGTGAATTTCCAGCCATAAAGGTAGTCATGGAAACGCTTGATTCCCACCACTGCGGCCAGAGCCTCTTCGTCTAGCTGACTGTAATTTCTCTCAGCTGTTGATAGGGTTCTAGAGGAGTATGCAATTGGAAAGATCCCTTTCTTGGAGCAGTGGCTGCAAATCAATTGCAGGTAGGGGCAATTGGAGCACTGGTGGTTCCCATTACAGCCCCCACAAGGTGTTTGGTGCGATTTGGTGGCCATCTTGGGGCCCTTCGTGGGCTTGACCAGGTGGACATCGCCATCTTTGTCCTGGTCTTCCTCAGATTCCCCCTCATAGGTTGCCTGAAACATGTTGCTTGGCCTTTTGTCCCTGGACGAGGGGTATGTGGCTTCTGCGCCCATGGTTTCCTCAATGTCAGTAGTGAGGGTCAGCATTGGTCTTGCAACGAGTCTTTGCCTCAGCTTGTTGTCACGTAGGCCAGCAATCAACCTGTCCCTTATCATCCAGTCAAGTTGTGCATCGAACCCGCAATCAGTGGCTAGTGCTCTCAATTCCTCTATGAAGTCGGTGATGGTTTCTCCCTCTGCCTGGCTTCTACCATAGAATTTCAACCTTCAGGACAGCTGCAAAGGTTTTGGGGCGTAGTGAGCTTGCAGTTTCCCATTAAGCTCCAACCAGTCCACTTCCATCATTGTTTGTGGGGAAGCTATCGATTTGGCCATCTGGTGGATGGGCTTACTGCAAACGTTCAGGAAAATGCCCTGCTTCTCTTTATCCATGAGACTGGTCAACCAACTACCGATGAGGAAAAAATCGAATCTTTCCATGAACATCTCCCACGTTTCCGCCTTCGGATCGTATGGGTCTCATTGGAAAGCGCTGCTTGCTGAGATTGTCGGTGTGTTTGCGATATTGTTTGGGTTGTCAGCTATTTGAGGGTCTGGAAAGTCGTTGTTTCCAATCCCACCTTCTTTGCCAGTGTTATAGCCGAAAACCCGGTCTCTTTACTGTAAAAAATACACCAGGCACGGGGTGATATAGATGACCGCGAGGGTGTCCTTGATTTCCAAACCGCGAGCAAACTCACGATGAGCTTTTTCTTACAGCTATGCAGGCCGGCTGAGGTTTTTGTATCTTGCCGCGGCTCCGCCTGTCATTCACCCCATTGGCTGGAATGTTCCAGCCAATGGGAACTCTCCAGCCCGGCAGCCAATCCGCTGTTGGTTCAACAGTTTGCGCAGGCAGACTGGAGGGAAAACTCTGCCCGCGCGTGCGCAGAACACAACAAGAGCCATCTTGTAAAAGGTACAGATCTGCATACAAAAGACAGTGGCATACCAGATCATATATTGCTGCTTTTTTCACTATTTTGGAAGGCATATCCTTCCTCTTTCGTTATACAGTCTAAGGAAACTAAAAGCATGTATGAGCTTTATGAAGCCAAAATGTTGTTTGTATAGTGCTGCCAGCAAAAGTAAACAAATGGGCATTGTTTTCACACTGAGCCCTTAAGTTAACTCTAGTTGTGCAGGTAAGTGCATGTGAGTCCTAATAACAACAATATTGTGGAGATTACAGTGCCATTGGGAAGCTGAAACCACTCTATACAAGATTGCCAGCTCGTTGCAATCTCTTGGCTCTTAAGAGGCAGGCCAGTGTGGGAGGATAGAATGCCTCTTACACATTCTAGATAGATACACTCCTCTGAGAAAAGACTCCACTTCAGAAGAAAGAAATGTGTGCATTTGAATTTGTATTACTATACGCATCCAAGGAATGTTTCATTTTCTTATGCAACGTGATCAGAAATACATCTCCTCTTTCCTTCATCTGTGTTTCTGTATTCTTTTAATGCCCTCCCCGAAATTGCCCAAAATGTGCATTTTGATTCTGACGGGCATAAAAGTATGTTCTGAAACATAATCCCCCCTGTCTAATTTAGCTGTGCAGCGTGGAAATACTGTCCTTTGGCTGGGCAATAGTCCTGCAATTCAAAACACATTTCTTCTCATAATTAAACACTGTATATACACTGTATATACTTTAAAAAGCATGCGTGCGTGGTTCGAATTCACTTTGTAAAAATGAGAAAAATTCTGAAAATAAATAAACAAGTGATTTTCACATGTAAGAATTTTGTCCACACTGAAAGACTGTGAAAGTCTGCTTATGAAAAGTTTAAATTAAGATATTTTTACAATACAATGTAAGGTAGCAGAAGAATAGTACTGATAGAGATGGAAGAGTGGTTTTTGACTTGCATTGCATTGGATCTGCTATGAAATTAACGAAGCCAGAGATCACTCTGCCAACTCTCAATTAAACCCGATCCCACACACTCCTCCCTCATCCCAGCTCCTGATACCGCCAGATTTTTTTTTTCCCTGCAAAAGCTTTTTAACAATTCTTGCCACATAAAGCAGTTGTTTGAAACACAGGGGCCTAAGGAGTGAAGGGGGTAAACCCAGAATGATTATTTCGCCTTAATTTTCATCTATATCAGTAACAAAGCTTGCATCTCTAGTGAGTCTTAGAAACCTGTGAAATTTTTATCCCATTTCAGACACATAACTATTTGGCAGCATTTCTAAGTACAAATTTACAGATACTTACTTTTTTAATGTCACATTCATCCAAATGATTCTGTATAAATTGAACACTGGCTGTGAAGTCTGCAGAATTAAATTCATAGGGAATATTCCAGCCCAAAGGACCAAATTTTCGCCTTTCCTTATTATAGAAAAACAAGTAGTAAAATAATAATAATTTCTTCAGCAACTTCTAATATCCATCTAAGAGCAATATCATTATTAATCTTTCTCAGTATATAACTTTTATACAGATTTTGATTTTTTTCATGACCGACACATTTTTTAAAATGCAAATTACATTACTGACATTCACATTATTATAGCAAATTATTTAATATAAAGATGGACATTTTCTTTCTGTGAATAGCATGCAGCATAATAAATGTATATACAACTGGAAACAATCCAAAATTCAGTGTACTATGATAAAGTATACTTTGACAACATAGTATATTTTCCCAAATTCTATCCATAAAATAAGACAAAGGATTTTAGTCTTTCTAATTTATATTTCTTCTTCAAAAGGTACAAGAAATAATAGTATTAATATTACAATTTTATTTAAGTGTTATTCTTGGTCAAAATATAAATAAGGAACAGAGAAATAACCAGGCTATCAGTACAGCTAGAAGAAATAAAATATTTAAGCTGCCATCAGGCTTTTGAATCCAAATAGAAGAACATGTGGAATTGAGGGATGAATTTACAATATATGGCCTTCATTTGGCAAGAGACATACAAAGCTTGTAGTCATCCATAAGATACCAGAACAATTTATTGTGGTTCCCAGGGGAACGATTCTTTTAGGCACAAATTGTGCTATCTATCTGTAATACCTGAACAGTGGAGTGCAAGAAGGCAACTGTATAAAGAAGAGGTTTCCACATAGGCATATTGCTAACATCAAGTAAGTCTTGATTTATCCCAGAAAATGTTCTCTTCAAACCAGCTCGTACACCTTGTGGAGGTTCATTGGTGAATTTTATTGAACTCTGGCATAATATGAGGAAAAAAAAAAAGGATGTATTATTTCTAATTCCAAATGAGGCATGCCACACCATTTTGAAAAGTGAAGGTCAGGGCACATCATTTAGAAAATGATGCTGTTTCATCAAGTCCACAAATACAACAAAATGTACTAGTTAGAATGTTTACCATAGCAACTGCAAGGGCACAGAAAAAGCAAATGAGGATATGTTCATGATGGCAGGCATCACACAGATGCTGTGACTTACACACCTGCCTCAGATATTGAGGCATAGTATGTAATGGCGGCATTTGCATGATGACATTATTATGTATGCTTCAAGTAATATTTGCTGTTTTTGCAGTTTACTGCAAATGCTATGATGACTGTGCTTATTGAGCCCTTGAATGAAGGAAATGTGCTCAAAATAAAAGCACATGTACTTCATATATGTTTCTGCATTGTCTTACAGGGCGATAGCTGTCAATAGCACTTAAATATCATTAAGGTAATCCACCTCATCTCAGACTGTCAATTTAAAACCTAAAAATAGCCAATTACAAAATAAACTTTCCTTCCCCCTCCCCCAATTTCTTTCTATTAGTGGGGATTTTCTTTCCCAATGCCTACATTTTCTCATTGTTCAACTGTTTCCTCCCAATCCATATAATTGTAGACTAAAGAGGATGACCTTGACAGAAATAAACAGGGACCATTATTTAGGCAAAAGAGGTTGAATTTTTTTTAAGTTGATAACAACACAATTATGTAACATTGGAAAGTGGCTAAGATAATTTATTTATTTATTTTATTTATTAAATTTATATACCGCCCCCTCTCCCTAGGGACTCGGGGCGGTATATAATTTACAGAAGTATAAGTAAGGGGAGGAGAATTGGGTTGTCTTGTGAGATTCTTTTATTATATCCATTCTCAATAAAAGTAGTTGTAGCGGACTTGATTTTCTGCTCTGATCTACCTAGTATTGATGAGTGCTCAGTCTTGGTATTGTTTTTTAATTATGACAATAACTTCTAGGATATGAGGAGCAATAATCAAGTCTCAGTATATTCAGTGTGTTTTTCCTCTCATTAAACTTTGATCTTGCAATTAGAAAATCATGTTTGACTCCTGCCACTTTTGTTTTCAAGAGTATATAGATCTGACTCATGGACTGAGAGGAAAAACTTGATCATGGAAGTCTTCCTTCACCACAAATCTTGTTAGAGAGTTGGATATCAGCCCCCCTTCTAACATTGATAAGAACATGGGTGGCCACAGGAACAATGAGGGATCAGTAATCATTGCCTCCTCTTCCCTTTCCATCAGTAGCAATTTCTGCTATACACCCAGCTTTGATTCAGATCCGAATATTTTAATCCATGTTGCCTATGTTCACCTCATCTCTTTAATTGTCTATTACCTCTTATTGTGAATACACAAATTACTCTGTTGCTAGTTCAAAATAGCAATGATCTGCAATGAGTGAGTAGCCCAAGAGCACCAGACACTTCAGAGCTATAGAGTGTAAATTGCTTTTGAACATATCACACATCCGCTTGGCAGATAACCACCCCCATAAAGGAATAGAAAACAATTTGCTTTTTGGACCAGTCTAAATTCAAACTAGCTCAAATGACTTAAATGTTTAGATTTTTCAGTTCCAAAGAAGGTAGTATTTTAGTGGATTTTTTAAAATCAATACTCCCATATTAATTAGATTTAACTAACCTGAAGCAAAGTGATTGGAAATCTGTCATGTGGTTCAGTGGTTATCCAGACTCGGAAGGTCTCATCAGGAATATCAGCAGTCAACAATGTCTCCAAAAGTTCTTCCATAAATTCTAGACCTAGATGACAATTTTGAAGTAACACCCAGCCACCCTGTTCCCAAAACAATTGATTAAACCATTTGTCTGAGCATATTGCTATTGATTAATAACACTATATGAATACTTTTCTAATGGAAATTTATCTTTCGTATACCATACATACTTTGTCCTCCAATATTTGTTAATACTAAAAATAAGTACGGATTTGCATACAGATGAAAGGAGTAGCTTCCAATTGTAAATAAAGTAGCACTGCCATCTTGTGGTAGTTATACAAATTACAATAGAACAGCTATTGTCAATCGGAGGAAATTGTGATTTTGGGGGGGGGGGTAATTACCAGTGTAATACATTTTATTTTCTGAAATCTGGGCATAATTATTGAGCTATTTAGTTGAATGAGAATTATTTTCAAATCAGTAAGTAAAGGACTGTAGCATTTTTCAAATGCAAAAACATTTTTGTTGGAAAAAAATTAAAATCCAACTAAGAAGAATATTGTATGTTACCTGTACCATTGACATCTGAATTAGTTTGCGTGCATGAACTTCTTGTCCCTGACCCATGGATATAGCTCTGTTTTCTACAAAAAAATAACATAATGCTAATAAATGAAAATATTCTTTCTTTTGCAATTGCAAACCAATTTTGAAAAGAGTATGATGAGTTACTTTTATTAATTCATTTTTTCAATTATGGATTTGATATACTCGCTACCAAAGAACACCTGGTATCTTTTATTTATCTCAGTTGTAGAGTTATTATTTTGTTCCATATTAATACTGAATATTTATTTTATCTTTGCTTGTGCTAGTCCCACATTACCTTTAAAGCATGATAGCTTTCTGTTGCATTGTTTATTTAATGAAAAGTATGAAAAAGAATGAAAAACAAAATAAAGTATAATATAGAGCCTGCAAGTATTGAGGTAGCTCCCCACAGAGATTTGAGTGCGTGTAGACATTGTATTAAGGAGCTGGGATTTATTTACTGGAAGAACCTATTACAAAAGGTAGGATTCCTAAGAGATTCACTAAAAAGTTACTTCACAGGCAGATTTAATGTAGCAAATTTTCTAAAATCCTTGTTTTAAAATGTAACATAAATTTATACCCAGTTTAAGTTTTCTAGCCAATGCATCAATTTGGTTCGTTGGGTCAGATCCCATAGACAAGAAGCAAATGAGAGGTGTCCTTCTATCACTTTCTTCCCATGTTTTCTCTAAATTTAAGATGACAGGTTCTGTGTACTTCTCGTTCAAGGAATCTGCAATATACTTTCTGGCCTGAGAAAGTGTGCGGTCTGGGCACCAAGATCTATGAAAAAGATATTCCTAAATTAGTATTATATTATTTATTCATAGTTATTTTAATGCTTTAAACCTAACATTTTTGAAAACGTGCATTTTCTAATATATTTCATATTCTAATACTGCCAATATGCAGTACTTCCTGAAACGAACAAAGAACATATTTTAAAAAAGTAATGCCAAAATTACCTGATAAGCAATAATTTGCGACATGTATCTAGTGAATCACTATATCCATCAGGAATAGTTTCTTCCTCTGGAGCATCTTTATCAAACCAATTTTTCCATCCTTTCTCATTACGGGCTATCTGATGAAGAACCACAGGTAACACTTAAGCTTATTTTTCCTTTAAAGAATGGATAACAAGTCTATATTTCTTTCGATTTGGGAAAGATCACTTCACATTATATTTCAAAATACAATAGTATTTATTATGGTTTCTGCATCCACCTACATTAAGGCATGGAAAAAAATATGTGCAATTAAAGTGCAGAACAATATAATGCCTTGGCATGAATAGCCATGTCATAAGGGTTCATAAAAGACAATTGGATTCTTTGCTAATGCTAAAAGAAGTAAAAAATAACTAATGCTATAAACATACCTGATTCATAATTTCTGAAAACTGGGGTAGTTTGCTCAGTTCTACCAGATTGAGCCATGTCATATCTAGAATCCATCGGAATGGTTTGGGAGGACAAGCTTTTAGATCCAGTGCAGCACCGCCTGGATGAAAACATTAATAGTTATTGAAAATGACCCCTTCAATAAACAAAGATCTATACCAAGCCTTGAGATTTAATATTATTATGAAATACATACACGTTATGCTTATTACGGAATCTGAACAACAAAAAATCAGCAATTTTTATCCCAAGTATTGCATTGTTCCATGCACCATTCTTCCCACCAAATTATCTCTATTTGAACAGAATGGTATAACAGAGTTGGAAGGGACCTTGGAGGTCTTCTAGTCCACCCCCCTGCTTAGGCAGGAAACCCTACACCAGTGTTTCAGTGCTTTGCTGGCTGGGGAATTCTGGGAATTGAAGTCCAAACATCTTAAAGTTGCCAAGGTTGAGAAACACTGCCCTACACCATTTCAGAAAAATCTCTTCTTTAGAACATCCAGTGTTGGAGCATGAGATCCATGTAACTGTCATACTTCAATTAGGAAGTGAAAGTAAGAATACTATTTTTGTTTTGTTTGTTTGTATCCTGACTTTATTATATTTACAAATAACTCAAGGCTGCAAACATAACCAATACACTTTCCTCCTCCTTTTCCCCTCACAAAAACAACTCTGTGGGGTGGGGTGGAGTGGGCTGCGAATGAGTGACTTCAGCCACTGTATCCCACTTTCTAGCCTAAAATCTTGTTGATCCCTATACCAAAGTGGCTCCATAATATCAGCCTCCACATTGGGGAACCGAACTCTGGTCTCTTATTTGACGAAAGATGCTTACCAGTATGCTATCAAGGAATGTACTGAGTACAGACCAACAGATTATTTTCTCTGAGAACATGGAATGTTATGCAAACCATAGAAAAATACTAAAAATAGTAAGGAAAATAACTTAAAGATTAGAAAGAAAGGAAAAGAATTATAACTAAATCCAGTTTAAAACAAGACTGATAGAAGTGAATATTTATAGTCCAGGTTAAACCATGGGGTTCTTGGTGGTCTCTGAGCTTGGTGGTTTCCTTTAAGATGTTTCTGCAGGTCTTGGTGATGTTACTAGTTTGGTAATACAATGTCCAAAGCAAGACTATTTGATATATGTCTTCACAGTTTCCCATTTCTGCAAAAAAAAAAACGCTTCAGCTCCAATGAATCACAACTTTCTTGGTCTTTTCCTTCCCCTTGTCCTATTTATTCTTCATATATGTTGCAAGTTGATCTCCAGTCATTGTTGTTATATTATTAAACCACTTCCATGTATTTTGTTTCAAATTTTGTTTCAAATTCAATAGGTACTCACTCAGCAGCTGTTGATTCATGACCTTATTTTCTCCTGTTTTATTACACCTAGTTCAGAAAGTATATTCATTCCACTTTGATGTTTCTACCGACATCTCCAATTCACACCTCCATATAATACAGTAGACCGAATCAGGCTCTCATATAATACCCTCCCCCTTCATATTAATTCCTCACAATGGACAGCATACTATTTGTTAGCTTTTACCAGCAATTACACATCTTAATATTTCTCCATCTTGAGTAATCAGGATTCAAATACTTGTTTGATTTTTTCCCCACCATTTATGTATTAATCACCACTCCTTTTTACTGTCAAGAACAACTACCTTTGTTTTCTTGATACATCAGTTTTTAGATCCATTCTTTTTTGTAGTCTAATCATTGCTGAAAAATAAGTTCTTGAGTAATCACACATTATTACCTGTACACAAAGGTATACATACTTTCACTTCTCCAGCCAACACATCTTTAATGTCACAAGTATTTTGATATATTTATTTATACTGACATGCACAACAAGACATGGCTCATCTTCATTTTATCCATGCTGGATCATTTGCAAGCATTCCATATTCCCACATATTCTTTATTCTTTAACTCATCAAATTCAGCACTTAAACCTTCAATAAATTCATGTAAAACATATTATAATGCATTGATCATGCATTTTCTCTAAACCAACAAAGTGTCTCATGTTTTTCAGTGATTTGATGAAGAGCAAAACCTTGTTCTGCCAGACATAAAGCCATCCTACAGATGTTGCTCATTATCATTTCTTGTAAGCTGTCAATCAAAATTCTATGAAATACACCCTTTTGTCTACAGGAACAATTAAGGCATTCTTCAAACTGTGCAAACTTCTCATGCAAGTTAAATAAGGTGCACAGCTATTCCTTAGGCAAACCGTGTCGATATTTAGTATTTCTCTATTTACGCTATCTACAACTGCAGCCTCCCATTCTCACAGCATTACACATTAACATTCATAGCAGCCATGTCAATTCTATTCTTTGATATCTCATCATGGTTCTCATAAAAATCTCAAATATTCCTTTCGGCATTGACTCACTTCTTTATTGGAATTTCATTCTAAGTCATTTAATAAGTTTAATTTTTAATTCCATTCACTTTGAAGGAAACTCTATTTAAGCTCTGTTCACCCATTTGCAAAACAATTTTTACATTCATCAAGTCATTTTGCATTTTTTCTGGCTCTTTTAATCTTGTTCTTTTGAGTAAATATTTTGCAATTCTATTTTTGTTACACACATATGCAATATCTCCCTCTCATACTTATTTTTGCAGTAACCATTCTCTTGCACAAATTTATGCTTATCAATAATCATGTCATCATTCTTCTAAGTGTTCTTTTTAATAATTTCCACTAGAATTAATCCAAACTCTTCTATGGCAATCTTGAAGACATTTTTTTCTCATTCGGTTCCATGCAGCTTTTCTTAGCATGTTTCCATTGATTCTTTTGGAAGAGCATTTTTCCCCAATATGTTTTCATGCTAGACCTGTATTTTCTCCTTTTGTTCTAGTTTACATTCTTTTTCCCCCATGTCCATTTTTTCCTGAAAATCCACTTTTTAAGCTACAAATAGTAATCCCTCACATATTCAAAACTTCAAATCATCCTTGTTTCCTTCATCAATTCTCCCAATATTTCATAAGAAAGAAATTAAGTAGTTAATTTATTCATTGTCCATATGCCATTTGTATTGATGTATGTTTAAACAATGCATTTGAAAAGAATTTGGCTTGCAAACTCAGGAAACAAGAACCATTTGGACATCCAGAAAGATATTTACGTATAACTAGTAGGGCAGAATAACAGTTAAAGCTATGCAAGGCTATTCTTTAGTTTGATTTATACCTGACATAATTAAGGGAGGAGTTAATCTGAATCTCTTTCTTAAATCTGCTCTCTCCCCTGGACACAAGAATCTTTAAAATGAAAAATATATAAAAGAAAATTAATATATTATTCTAGATGATTACCTTTAATGAGTGCCTGGAATTCCTTTGGTTTGACTTGGCCCCTCTGAAGATCAATTTTTAATGTCAAAAGCAAGGTAAAAAGAAATTTGTGATTTTCATACAGGCCTCTAACAGAATATGCGAAAGTTTCATATGTCAAGTACTCAATAATATTTGTGATCCTTTTCTGTGGAATAGGAGTCTTGTCAGATCTAAGGTGCCAAAACAAAGCAAGCAAATTGACTAAGTTACAACAAATACTGGAGAAAAAGCATCACTATGTACAATAACATTGTGTTCTTACCTAGCCATGGACTGATCAAACAATTTTAAAAACTGGGCTAGGGAAGTCTGATACATTATGTTAACCATGCTCATTTCAGTGATCAGAAAATAAAGAATGCTCCCTCGTGTAGCAGCAGGACGATATTCCTCTTGTGCAGTGTTAATTTTTTTCTCAGTTTCTCCTGCAACTTCTAGTTTTTCAGATACCTCTGTAGCTGTTTGTTTAGTGGTTCTCAAAACACCAATCAGTGATTCATCATCCACCAAAGAACCTAAAGAGTAGCACAGTAAATGTTTCAAATAAAGTTTTAGAATATTTTGAATAGATTTTTCACTTCTAGAGGGAAGGGTAGCATGAAAAAGACTAATGGCAAACAGAGGGACTGACAACCCAGAGTCAAAAGCCTTCAGTAAGATGCCCAGTCATGCATTGGAGATGGGCAGCTATGTTATTCAAAATAATAATGAATGAAATGAATAATAAAGTATCTTAAACTCAACACCAAGCTTGTTCTATGTACATTCTTTATAGATTATTATAGATTTTAGAGTAATGGATTTTACAGTCAGGGAAGACAGCGAAGGATAACAATTCTTCAGCCCTAATAAAATTCCATTGCTCAATTTGCCTTAACGACTCAGTATAATTATGACCAAATTAATTCATGATAATTTAGGCAGCCATTGCCAGTTAGGTGGGGTGCTAGAACAATTGTTCTACCGTACCATCCCAGCTGTTGATTTAAGGCAACTGAATCTATTTATTTGGTATTGTTCTAAGGTTGCTTGTTAATAGAAGGAGAAACTACACTCATTGTTTTATCTGCAAGGAACCAAAGTCTCCTTGTCTCAAATCTATTTTTTTTTCAAATATAGTCGAAAATTTCTAAGCGACAGTCTAGATTCAAATTAATAATCTAATAAACTCTAAATTAGAAATGTATCTTTTATTATGATGCATTGGTAAATATGTCTACATTATTTATGTAGCAGTAGGTAAACATAAATACCATACCTTTTGTTGTAGTTAATTTATAAAGGAGATTATCTTCTAGTTCTTTCATTTTCCTCTTATTATAAGTCACATCTTCCATGAGTTTAACTCTTTCAGCTTCTAGTTCCTATATTAAATATCACAACACAAACTTGTTTACTTTTGCAGGTTTGTGTTAAAAAGGTGATGAAGATTAGTTTCAATCTGGTTTATTGATTATCTTCTTAAGAAAATATTTTTGGACATTTCAGGACATTTAGGATTTTGGTGATCTTTTTGATCATAGCAACATTAGGTTTCTATGCACCTGATTATGCATGATTCGATGAAGGAGGTCATGTAAAAAATGAAAAATAAAAATCATTGTTAAAAAAAAATTCATTCCTGAGAATGCCTTCAATAGTTCTTATGGAGAAAGGTGGTTCCAAAGAATTCTTGACACTTGATGAAATGCCTCCCATTGAGCTGCCTGATATTACTTTGGAGGGAAGATCTTTGTAATCCACTAAATCTAATAATATAATCAATTTTGGGGAGAAAGAGTAAGGAAAATAATGTTCTTAACATTTGTGTCTAAATCTTTTTCCTTTCCTAGCCTACAATATTTGCCCATTTTCTTTGTCCTAAAATTATTTGCTAATCATTCATCCATCATCTTAATTTCACCTTGCCTGCTAATGAACTGCAGACTACAATTTTGGAATCAATATTTAAGTGTCAGTGAAACATCAGTGTTTCATTATACATAACAACCCATTCTACAGGTTATCTTACCTGTTTCTCTGTGAGAATTACTCTCTTCAGTAACTGATTTTCAAGTCCTTTCATTGTAACAGTAAAATCAATTACGGATGTTTTAGCATTAATCTCAGGAGTGAAGGCGGGATTGGGCAATTTTGTAGTAACATAAAGTTTAAACGTAGTCATGACATCTACTTCTTTATCTCCAACTTTCACCTTAATAAAAATTCAAATCTTTTTTCACTGCATTGTTAATAACACGGTTAATAACTGAAATATATTGTTCAGGAAGGTATGCAAAATTCACACAACTCAAGATATTTTTAACATCACAGTTCTTAATGGACAGTTTTCTTAACTAACCAGAGTAAAACAAATATTTTAAATATTTTCTAATAAAATATAATTTTTGTCCTCATTTCCTGCCCCCTCATTAAATGACTATTTAATCATTTGAGCCTCTCACTCATCCATCCCAATATTTAACTGAAGAGAAAGTATAGCGCATAGGTGAAAATCAAGGAAATTAACCATGTAAATGTACTAACAAATATACCTGCTTTAGTATTTTTATATATCTATAAATAGTGTATGGTTCAAATTCAATTAGTATTTTATGCCTTTAATATAACATTATGAAAAAAGAAGGGAATGCATTGCGCTTTTGCCACTGATTTATATTAGGGGTGGTAAGGTTTGGAACGATAGATTATATGCAATTTCTGAACTCCTTATTTTAAGGCTGAGAGCATCCCCTTCTCCTCCCCATTGCCATAATTTGATGGTAAATTTTCCCCACTATTTTCCATAGAAATGTAAAGTATAAGGCCCAAAATGCAATGATTTTCATAAGAAGGCAGCTTGCTGACAAATGCAATTTGATAACTATCAACTGTCCTAGGAAAATTGGTGTTCATGTGGAATGGTATTATGCTGGGGGGAAATGCCATCAGTAGTGGATATGCTAAATAAAAGCTACCATCTCACAGGATGGAGCAGAATCAACACCATTTACATACATAATGGTTGCTTCAGATCATTAAAGGGATGGCTTCATTTGAACAAAGGGATTGGCTTCACTAGGACAAAAATCTTGGATACATCTCATTTAAACCTACAGTAAACTCTTTTTAGCTGTGAAGTGAAGCAAAGCAAAGCAAAGTAGCATGATAGCTATGCTTTGCTTCTTCTGGAATTAGCCAAACACAGATTTTTGAGCATGGAAAGAAACCTTCCAATTACTGGAAATGTCAGTCCATAGTAGGATGCTAAATGCTGTGTTCAGGCAAATCATGCCACTTCTGTACCTCAGTGAGGCAAACTCAGAATAAACCAATATGTCAAGGAGAATCAAGGCTGCCTCACAAAAGCTTAGCAATTAAAAAAAAAAACAATCTCTGAAATGCCACTACTATTATCTAGTAAAATGCTTTTGTCCTTGTAGTAGGTAAGGGGGAGACGAGGAAGGGAGGGAGGAGAGAGAGGCTTCCAATGAAGCACTGAAGGGAGTGGGAGGAAAAATAAGAACTTTTCCCCCTAGAGGTTCAGAAACAAATAATCAACGAGATTTCTGAGCTATCTGTTCTTTAAAAGTTGAAGAAACTGATCATAGAATGAAGGTTCATTGTTTGATTATAGAATTTCTTTAAGTGGTTTGTCCGAGAACATTTGTCATATATTTAAACAAAAAGCAGAATATAATGAATAATGTAGCTAACCTTGAAAGCGGATCCTGATTTAATGAAGTTCTTTTCTAATATATTATCAAGGGCAGGATCTAATTCTTCCCTGATATCCTCTATTAAAAGTGGCCTTCCCAGGGAGAGGGCATCCTCTAAGTGCGTACGGAAATATTTATGATTCAAAGTTGTCACCTTAGGAATAAAAATAAAAAATTTAAAAATAAAATTTTCAAAATAAAAATTTGATTGTAAACAAAGGCAGTATGGTTGACCAAAGTTCTTATTTTCATTTGTTTTTAGAATTTTCTTAAAGTTCTTGTAATGATGTACCTGCTTAATCTGATGTAAATCTCAGTGAATTTAGGTTACCTTTGTGAGGACTTACATAAGATTTCATAATTCTCTAAATTTTCTTTTATATTTTACTTTATGACAATTTTTGGAGGCAAGTTAGTATTTTTCCATTTTGAATCCAGAATACCCACTTTTAGAATACCATTTGCCCTATTGCACTGAATGCTGGGCAGCAGCAACAGGGACCGAAATCTATCTCTGTGCCATGGAAATGCAAATCCTCCATTGGATATCGGGCATCTCCCTTCTTGACCACATCACGAATTCAACACCATTCAACATTTTGGTGTGGCACCAATTATAGAGAAGAGGAGAGAAGGCCAGTTCCACTGGTATGGACATGTTCTGAGAGCAGCATCTTCTATCATTGTCAAGACTGCCTACTAACTAGAAGTCAATGGCCGGTAACCTTGTGGATGCCCAAAACAGATGACAAGACACCATCAACAGGTACAAAGATGTGGGCCTCCAACCTGGAGATGCAGCTGACTATGCAAAGTGGAGTTCAATGATCCAAAAAGCAGACCCTGCACTTGTGGGAATATGAGAAGAAGAAGGAGGAGGAGGAGGGGGACGAAGAAG
>JAEANM010001469.1:0-27773 GCA_017656035.1 Myanophis thanlyinensis
CATTCTGCCCTAACTTACCTGTGATCGTGAATGGCTGCGTAAGCATTTCACTGCATATTGTACCATGTATGATTGTGGATGTGACAAATAAAATTTGAATTTGAAAAGAGAGGCTGCTTAAACAAGCTAGTTTCTCCTATTTACTCCTGCAAGCTATGTGATAACAAACTTCCAGCTTTAACCACAATCAGATAATTACTTCCCTCTTTTATGATAACAAGTGTCCAATCCCTGGTAGGCACTTAATCCTCATTAATATCTAACTTTCTCTTTCTGATACCCAAACTGAGGAACTGGGTGGTGGGGGAAGGAAAGTTTGCAGGCTGCAGGATTATAAAACTTGCCTAATAAAAGCAAAACTCTTTTGTGAAGTCAAATTCTGGAGACCATATTCACCATTTGGGCCCACCATACCACATTGAAGAAGGTTTCTGGGTGCTGTAAGTAATTAATGGAGACAATTTAAATAATTATGCTGTTTTACTCCTGGCACTTTTTGCTTTTTGGTAGTTTTTATTAAAGATTATACAAACAAAAACTAATACCATCAACAACTTCTTCTTTCGGTTGTTCCCATTAGGGGTTGCCACAGCAAATCAACTGCCTCCACTAACTCTATCCTCAACATCCTCCACTCTCTCCCCAATCACCTTCATGTCCTCTTTTAGCACATCTATATATCTCCTCTTTGGCCTTCCTCTTGACCTCTTGCCTGGCAGCTCCATCTCCAATATCCTTCTACTAATATAATTACTCTCCCTCCTCTGCACATGTCCAAACCATCTCAACTGGCCTCTCTGACCTTGTCCCCAAAACAGCTGACCTGAGCTGTCTCTCTGATGTGCTCATTCCTAATCATGTTCATCCTGATCATTCCTGAAGAGAACCTCAACATCCTCATCTCTGCTACCTCCATCTCTGCCTCTTATCTTTTCCTCACTGCTCTAGTGAGTCTCTAACCTACACAGCATAGCTGGTCTCACTACTGTCTTGTATACCTTTCCTTTGATTCTCACTGACACTCTTCTGTTACACAACACTCCTGACACCTTTTTCCACCCATTCCAACCTGCCTGCACTTACCTCTTCAACTCTTTTCCACACTCCCCATCAAACTGGATTGTTGACACCAAATAATTAAATTTTTGCACCTTCTTGACCTCAGCCCCCTGTAATCTCACTGTTCCACTTCCCTCCCTCTTATTCACACACATGTATTCTGTCTTACTATGACTGACCTTCATTCCTCTTCTTTCCAGAAGATACCTCTACCTTTCTAGATGTTCCTCCACCTGGTCTCTATTCTCACTACAGATCACAATGTCATCTGCAAACATCATTGTCCTTGGGGATTCCTGTCTGACTTCATCTGTCAATCTGTCCATCACCATAGCAAACAAGAAGGGACTGAGAGCCGATCCTTGATGTAGCCCCATCTCCACTTTGAACTCCTATCTGACCTACAGCACATCTCACTACTGTTGTACTCCTCTCATACATATCCTGAACTACCCTAACGTACTTCTCTGTCACTACTGATATCCTCATACAGTACCATAGCTCCTCTCTCGGCACTCTGTCATATGTTTCCTCTAAATCCACAAAGACACAATGAAGCTCCTTCTGATCATCTCTATACTTCTCCATTAACATTCTCAGGGCAAAAATTGCATCAGTGATGCTCTTCCTAGGCATGACTGCTGCTCACAGATATCCACTTCCTTTATTAGTCTAGCTTCCACAACTCTTTCCCATAGCTTCATTATGTGGCTCATCAACTTTATACCTCTGTAGTTGCTACAACTCTGCACATCACCCTTGTTCTTAAAGATCGGCACTAGAACACTTCTCCTGCATTCCTCAGGCATCTTCTTACTCTCTAAAATCTAAAAACTAATACCATCAACATAGTATATAAATATGTAAAAACAAAAAAAATTAAAAGTGTAATGGAATAAAAGAAACATTCCCTTTTTTTCAGCAAATATAAACAACATGAACAATTTATCACTATCTTTTAAAATAAAACTATTTCTTCATTTCATATCTCAATTTTCTGTAAGTCAATTTTTAAAGTTTCATCTTTCCTCCCTCTTAATGAGCAAAAGCCTATTAATAGTTATCTGAAATATCAAAACAATTATAAACAGTGTCTAATATAGTTTAAATCCTTTCTTTTACATTTATATTTCCTCTTCTATTTAAAGGAACTGCCTCTTCTCCTCTCTTCAAAGAAAACTTTTGAAACATCATTAATTGTTTCCAATCAGTAAAAATTCATTAAACATTATCAAAAATAGCAACCTGTTTCTTTTAGCCTTAGTCAAATAAACTGATTTTATATTCTTTTCTTTGTCCCAACAATCTTTTAGTTCACTCAAAACATCTTAACATCTGCTTTCTTTTCATGCTGTTTTTCTTCTCCCAAAATTGTTTGCATTTTTAATAAGCCTTTTTTGTAATTCCAGTATGAAAAGCTTATCCAAATCACTGTTCATATTCTCATTGTCTTTTCTTATGAAGTTCTGGACAACTTCAAGTCCTTTTTGTAAATCAAATGCAAAGAAGTTATCCACATCACACTTCAAATTTAGTATTTGTGTATCATTTTTAATTGTTAAATCAATTGGTTTAATTTGTAAATATAATAATTCATCTTTTCCCATCACCTTATAGGGTGTCATTTTAAAATCCATATTCAAATCAATTTCACTCTTATTCAATTGAACTTGTTCCTCTTGGATGACATTGTCTAATTTTTCTATAAGAGCAGATAATTTTAAAAGAATTCACTAAGCTTAAATCACAAACCTCAATTAAGAGCTCTACTGATTTGTTTATTTATTTGTTTGTTTGTTTATCTGTTTATCTGTTTATCTATTTATTTATTTCTGGACCCTTTAGTGACCAACTTTCAAAGTCATCAGTTCCAGATGTAAGCATAACAAGTTTCCCATGTGGATTCTTATAGTTAATTTTAAAGTTCTAATTCAAGTCCATCTGACACCAATCTATTTAATCTTTCTAAAATCAGCATCATAAACAACCTTTTTTATGTATCATATACACATAATTAAATTAGAAGTGTAAGATTTTGCATAAACAGACACATAAACATACTTACAAAACTTTAAACTTCTAATTAAAACTCTTTTCTTAAATGATTGAAGAAAACTCACAGTGAATATGATCAAACTTTGGTTCTGAAGGTCATCTATCTTTAAAAAGGAGCAGAACAAAAAGTAAAATCCAAAGTGATTCAGAAACTGTTGGAACTTCAGTCTGCGAAGGCTTCAATAATGGCTATGAGCTTGATGGAATCCCACAACTCCCAACTTGCTGTTTGCAAGTAACAGTAAAAAAAAATCAATCTCTGTTCTCTATTTACACAAAAACCCCACCCCCCAGCTGTCCAGAATGCATAGGACTGATCACAAGATCTCTCCTTTCTACTAAGAGATATTGATGGTCCAAATCCAGGATCCAGCTGCCATTTCTAGCTGTCTCCTGCTGACCATAGGATTTCAGTTCGCCATTTTCTCACTGGAAATCTCCCCACTCCTGGAATCTCTTTTAATATCATCATCCTTTGGTCTGCATGGTGCAAATTCTAAACTACTAGATAATTTAAGAAAACTGGTTAAGCCAGTTCTTGAATATCGTAAGATAGCTTTTCATTGGTGAATGTTTCATACAGTAGATAAATGTTTATTTTGTCTATATTCAGGTTTCTACATCACCCAAGGTTTTTACTAAAAATATTGGAATGACGGTTTCCAGAATTCACAGCCAAGATAAAACAATAGAAGTTTGGCAGTTGTTGTTCTTGGAGTGCTTGAAGACCAGTCAATTGTATTACACCAACCAGATCTATTGTACAAAATGCCAGTTATTTTGAGGTGCTGTTCATATGTTTAGTATTTTATTATTGAAATGTACTCCTGTTGAAACTCATATGAAGTGACTTGTCAGCTCTTAGAAATAAGAGTGGGTTATTCACACTACAGAACCAATCTGCAGATAATGACACTTGGTTATTATTGACAGTCAAAAAAAGACTCTTTGATAAACTGGCTTTAAAAAGCTGACATTTCCTCTTCCAGTTGATGCATATTTGTGAAGGGAAAGAATCTGGCAATGTATTTCATCCTTTTTTCATTATTTCATGTCTCAGCTGGTTTCCCAATGCAGATACATTTTATTAATAAATAAAATTGGTCAGAATTTTTTAAAGAGGGGAAAAAAAGAGAACACACAGCAGAGGGGGATTGGCATGGCTTAGCGCAGCCCTGTCAAACTGGTGACCTACGGGCCAGATACGTCACGCACAGGCCACGCCAACCCTGGCTCCGCAAAGGCAAAAAAGTCACGATACGTCACAATCCAGCCAGTGACACGATTGAGTTTGACAGCCATGGCTTAGAGTTAATATTAGGACTGCAACAGTCTTGAGCTGTTCTTGACAATGGGAAATGGTGAAGCTGCTTCTTTCTTAGCATAGTAGTAGAGGAAAATAAAGCTGCTTTGTGCTTCATACAGTGGCTGGGTCTCAACTGCCATCAAGCTCCTTTGAGATGTGCATCATTTCTGGCGATTCTGGTGGATGTATCAGCTATAAATATGTGAAGGCTATATATATCAATCAAATAAATGAAGTGATTTGTGACTGCGTTCTTCTAGCATGTTTGATTTCCCCATTTAGCTTCCTAACTGAGATTTCCTAACAGTTTCCCAGTACTAACCAGATCAGGTGTGGGTTAGCTTTTCAAAATTTGCCAACATGTCAACTAACTGGATACAGAGCCATAGACTTTTCAGTTGTGTCTATTACTAAGCTCTCCCTTTTTAATATTTTTATAAGCTTTGTGATTCATCTTTGCCTTGGATGAGTCTGACCTTAAGAAACTTCATGGAATGGTGAACATCAATTTACTGATTATTCCTATGTAAAATCTAAGTTATAGATGCACAAAGCACACAGGATAATTTTACACCACCTTTTTGTTTTCAAATATCAAGTCCTGCTATAACATACAACGTTAGGTTCAGCATAATACTGCTCAAAATATGTCAGATGATGGCGTGTGCTATAAATTAGATTTAATGAGCAATTAATTAACCACCTCAGTGCTTTATACTGTGATATAATCTTCCACACTGTACTAACCTCTTATGCTCCCCATATCCCACACCCATTTAAATCCCAACCCCTTGTTTTAGATTCTCACTTTTTTGTCTTTAACGTATATATCCTTTATAGCAAGGGTGTCAAACTTGATTTCATTGAGAGTCGCATCAGGGTTGCGTTTGACCTCAGTGGGCGTGGCCAGCTCAACGTCACTTGTGTTGTCACTTATCCCAAGCTTTATTTTCGGCAGCCATAGCCTCCTGCAACCCTCTGCCAGTGAAAACGGAGCTCGGGCGGGCCGCATTGTTTGATTTGATAAAATGATATAACAGGACAAGGCATTTGCTATATACTAGATATATTCAGGCACAATGAATTTATTACAGATGATCCTCAAGGTCTGAACAGCCATTTAACCACTGTTTGACATTACGAATGTGCCCCAAAAATGTAAACAAGGGTTCAAAATTGCAACCATAAGAGGCCCCTGTAGTCATAGGACCTGGATTCAGTCACTCCTGAAGCAGCAGCTATTTTTGTCTCATAACTGTTCTTTGTTGCCCTCAGTTCCAACAGGCAGTTTCTGAGGCCCTTATGGTCAGTGCATGTTTTTCCTTGGTCATATGACAATCAAGTTCCAGCAGGCCTCACTTCCCCCCCCCCCTCCTCATTGCTCCCAGGTGGAGGATTGGAGGACGGAGTCTCTCATTGCTGCCTTATGGCTTCTTTTGTTGTTGTTGTTGCCTTGAGGACTGGAGTACTGTTAGTTATCCTTTTAAGTAACCTTAAATTTTTCTTTTTATTATAGTACTGCACTTGTTTGCCAGTTCTTTATAAACTGCTTTGCTTGTTTGTAAGTACTTTACAAAGATAGGGGTTTTTTCATTACTGTGTTCATTTGTGTTTGTTTTGGGATTGCTTGCAGAACTACTAGACAGCATCTACAGAAAGCAGATTTAATACTGTAAAATTATTTTGCATTCTACTGTACTGTTTGTTTGCAAAAAAGTCTGTAGAGATTCTCAGACACCCAGGTCATGGTTGTCCCGAAGATGTTTTTTCAGGAGGCAATTGGACTTTCTTGTTTTTTCTGGACAAGAAAATCCAGTTGTCTCCTGAAAAAATACCTTTGGTACTGTTTGCATGTAGTTCAGAATTGCTTACAGAAATCTTTGCATTCTACTGTCCTGTGTTTATTTGCTTTTGCTCTGAGGATTAGTGTATTACTGTAGATTGTAGAACCGTTGTAGGCAGATGGCAGTGGTTCCCCCAAAAGCTCCACCTGGAGATCTGCAAATTCACACCCACACACCAATTTAAGTCTGAGCGCTGCTTGGAGCGGGAGAAGTGCCTGGCCTTGGCAGTACAGCTGATGGGTGGTTGGCAACATTTCCTCCACAGGCTGCAGCTGGAGACCCCTGCAAATTCTCTATCTTCTCAGTTCATTTAATAATGGCAGAGGTCATTTAACAAACTGAAGCAAACAGCAAGCCCTGTTGATTTGCTTAATGAG
Organism: Myanophis thanlyinensis; assembly: GCA_017656035.1. Classification (NCBI taxonomy): domain Eukaryota; kingdom Metazoa; phylum Chordata; class Lepidosauria; order Squamata; family Homalopsidae; genus Myanophis; species Myanophis thanlyinensis. The sequence goes on from JAEANM010001469.1 coordinate 6,642, forward strand.
CATGACAAAAAAAATGTCATAAAATTAGTGTAATTCATTTTATAAAGTTTTTGACTTACGACTTTACTGGGCAAATCCCATTAAGGTTGTACCTCAAGGACTATCTGTACAGTCTGTGCCTTTTCCCTATTGTTGGACTAAAAACAGCCATTCTGCTCTTGTATTTTCTTGTTTTGTTTTTAAGATCCGTAGCAAGAAACAGATTTATATAGGTAGTTCCCAACTTATATAGCCATTCAATTAAGTGATTTTTCAATGATATAATGATGGTGAACAATGTAACTTATAACCAGTTCTCATATTTAGGATTGTTAGAGTGTCCCCATGGCAACATGATCAAAATTTGGGCTTTTGGCAACTGGCATGTACATTTATGATGGCTACAGTGTCCTTGGGACAAGTAATTCACATTTATGACTTTTTGATATGACTTCTAACAATTGATCTTGAGCGAGTCACTCTGTCCACTGTAGGAAGGAGGCAACTCCCAAAATCTTATCAAGGAAACTACAAGAACTAGACCAGACTTAAAGGCACGTGTACACACACACACACACACACACATAAACTAATCAATTCTAGTATGTCTGGCCAGAAGTTTCACTCTCTGCTTTGGAAGATAGCCCAATATCACAAGAGACACGCAAAATTTCAAAACTTTTGTAAAAGATAAAAGTCCTTTTAAAGTTAAACATTAAACTTTAATTTTAACCGATGGTGACATCACTGATGAAAGGTAAATAATACAAAATTGCTCAAAAAAATGGACAGCGAAGTTAAAAAAGGAAGATTAAAGTTAAAATGCATAGTTCTCGGCTTAGGATATAAGAGTACAAAGAGATTCTAAGAAAAAAAATATGATTCTAAGTTTTCTAAAAAATAAAATCATGAACATGAACTGAAATATGCAATAATGGTTGAAAGTATATAGTACTATTCCCTCTTGCAAAAGGAAATAGAAACAATTATAGTAGCAATACAGAGAAAAATGATAGGAAAAAATGGAAATATTAGCTAGATTAGTTTTCCAAACAGTCATTTTTTGAAGCAGAAATTCTTATGCTCCATTGATATAGACTTCCTCCAGGTTTTAGAGAAATTCCATTTTAATCAGCTGCTGGGAGAACAACGAACCCAACTCTTCCATTGACTCAATTCATAGACTTCTACCCTTTGTTGACTAAACTTTTACTTTTCCTACTACCTCCAAACACACAGAGGAGCTGGGCAATCTGACTTTGCAAATGACCAAGAGAAGCACCCCACTTAAGGACGTGGATTTTCTTTGCAGACAAGTAGATATTATATTGGGAATGTCTGTTGGCAAAGAAATGTTATTCACAATATGCCCAGAAAGAATGTTTGCTGACCAAAATGCTATAGAAACTTTTGGAGAAAAGTCGTAATTATTTTTGTTCATTTAATTTCAAGAAGAAATATATAGCCTTCATTAAATCAAGTAAAACCTAGGAAAATACTGCCCCCACTCCCCCGGGGGAATTTTTCTCATAATCCAGTGACAATCAAATAGTCATGTTACAAGCTGAATGATGAGTGCAACTAAAGGTAAAAAATTGAGGGTACGCAGCATGAGTAGACTTTCTGGGTTTTTTTTACGTTCAGAAACTTTGCCTCTGTTTTCACTGAGCCTTATTATTAAAAGTATATTTATGTAATTTATGTACATTATGTCTTGTGTTCACAAACAGGCAATGAAAAACCTGATTATACTTACTGGTAGTAGTAATCTACAAATTTATTTTCTGTAACTTTATTTATTAGATTTTTATCCTGTCTCTATTACTTTATAAATACCTTAAGATGATGGACATACATAATAGTCCTTCCTCCTATTTTCCTCACAATAGCAAACTTGTGGGGTGTTGTTGGGCTGAGAGACAACAACTGGCCAAAAGTCACCCAGCCAACTTTCATATCTAAGTAGGCAGAAGTCAGAGGCTCCCAATTTCTAGATCAGCACTTTAACCACTACACTAAGCTAATATTTTTTTAAGGGCAGAACAGATGTAATGAAGATTCTGCTAAGTGCAGTCAATTCAATGTGATATTGATCCAAAAGAGCTGGACTGTCAATAGAGCTCCTGGGCAAACCACTTTAATATCTCCCCATCTCAACATTGGTTATCAGTTAAGAGGTTAAGGAGCTAGCAGCTACATTTGATTCATTTGTTCTGGGGCTCAGGGTTTGCATGTATAGGCTCTTCTCTGAAACAAATGATTTCAGCAGGGACTTGGGGTATCCTCTCAGAAACAGAGCAATGCTTATGAGTTATAACATTACCAAGTCTGGGTGTCAAACTCCATAGGATCAGAAGATGGCAGCAAAGAATTAGATTTTGCTGCCATCTAGTGCGAGCTATGATCAGTAAGCACGCACTCAACCAGTTCCTGCCCCTTATTAATAAAATGCAGTGATCTCCCAGTACATTTTATAAAGTTAACAGTAATTATTTCCTCTCCTTCCTGGATTTCCTGCATTTTCCCTGCAGTGAGATGGCCTTGCACATCTCTATAGTGAGAGATAAACTGAACACCCATCATCACCCCATAAGTCAACTCTTCTCTCCTTATGTCATGTCCTACAGAAGGGATCCTTGAAATCTGTATTACTTTTTCAAAAGAATATTTATTTGCTTCTCTTTAAAACAACCACTTTGGGAGAATTGGTGGATTATAAATAATTACAATAAGTAAATATTCCCCTGATGCAATTCATAAAACTATAAAATGGAAGAGGCTCATTGAGTGTTTACTAGCCTCTTCTGAATGATTCTTGCTAGTGAAGCAACTGATCATGATTGTCAATATAAGCGATGAACTTTATTTTGTGGTATAGTGAGCAATATAAAAATGCAATGTGGATGGGAAAAGTTCACTTTTCATGGTAACTGCAATGAACAAGTTGGCTCTATTGAAGACCTTGAGATTCAGATAGTCTGAATAGAGCAAAACAATGCAATGTTCCATTGTCAAATTTCCACTCTTTGCCGTATGAGGGGCACTTGAGAAAGTGATTTCTTTAGCCTCTCTTCCATGAAAATGGTCACTCTGCATTGCCAACCAGCACCTAGCTAAGGGAGCAGGTTTTTGCTGTCCTGGAAGGAGGACAAACTAATCATTACTCCGTTTGTTTTTGATATGGGTTTTTGGGGGGAGGGGAGTGGCTTGTGGATTTTTTTCTGCCTATCTGCCCAAACAATTTGGTTACACTATTCCTACCATATACCTTAACCTGATCCAATTTTCAAGTGTGTCCTCCTCTCCCCAGTTGCTGCTATCGATTATTTGTCTCTTCCATTAGACTCAAACCATGTTTCCAGACAGACAGGGTAAATCACCAGACAGTGATTCTTTCACTATTATTTACAGATGAGGTGGAAGGAGGCAGTCAAAAAACGTATAATCATCATCAAAACATATGGCTTCACCAACTATCCAATTATTTCAATAAATGAAAAAAACAAAGGCTATGGTTAATTATTATTTAGTGTGGAAGAAAATAATAATACTTTGGAATATTTAATCTTAAACATGGTTCACTGAGAATAGAGCTCATACAACCCAACACATTTTATTTCTATGTAAGCAATTCAAGGATTACAATTGACATTTCCCTTGCTGTTGAATAATAACCCTAACTTTTCTCCTTTCCTCTTTTGAATTGAGGGAACAAAGCATCTTGTAAAACATTATCATGGAGCAAATTAGAATGAATCAGTGCCTCTCCAGATTATCTCAAACTACAACTCCCAGTATTCAACATTAGTTGAAGGTATGTATAAAAAAAAAATCATACAAGGGATCTGTTGGTTTTGGTTTAAGGAGATGTTAAACCCAGCTGTTTGTAAACAGTTGACAGCTACAGTATGTTGTGCAAACTCAGCCAAGCATAGATGATTCAATAAATTATGGTTAAGCTCACCATAACATAATATGAAGGGTGAACATATATTTCATGTTATTATATGCATCGTATATAATCCTTTTAGAAAAGGATGGAAGCAATGAGATTTAGTTGCACAGCACATACAGTAGAATATATTCTAGAAGGTATCTAAGGTATTTTTCTTGAAGAGGCATGTGGCTTGCAAATTGCTCTGTAATCCTTAATAATACTCTGGGCACACAGCTTTTAAAATAAATGTTGCTTTTATAAACACGCTTCTCTTTGGCATCTGCAAAGTAGAAGCTGTCTCCAGTATGTACCATTCATGCCTTCATTCATTCATCATCTGTTCTTCCATTATGGCATACTTTTTCCTTGTCTTCATTTGTTGCTGTGGTGGCAGCCGTAGTTGTTGTGCTTTCATTATTTCTTGCCACTTGTCATACTAGATAGATCACCCTTTTCTTCAACTACCATGCTTTTTGGCCAATTATCCTACTCTGGATGGAAGGAAAACTTCCCAATAAAAGCCTTCAGACTACTTCCAGTCATTTTCTGCTTCTCCTTTGTGGAAAGCAAATTGCCCAGATAAGTCCGAAGATTAATTTCTCTTTCTGTGATGGAAAGCAGATTTGAATAAATCAGGAAGGCTTTTGACAAGTACAGTACAGTATGCATGAATGCACAAGCACATGCTCCTTGTGTTTCTTAGCCCTGTGGACAGTGACTGAGTTAGTGGTATCTTTAAATAAAAAAAGGAAATAATTTCACATACCATTAGGGCTGTTGGAAAGCAGCAGGATCAAATTTTAATGAATGCAGGATCAAACATATCTTCAAGGCAACTAGCCACTGAAAACAAGAGACAGGCTCACCAGGGAACTGAGGATAAAGATGCTTCTAACGAAAAACAAGAAACAGACTCTGAGGTATAAGAGTTGATTCCTCAGAATTACACATTTTAAAGTCTAATTTTCATTTCTCTCAAAAATAATCTTCAATGTCCACAACCCATAGGTGTACCCAAACGTTTCATCTGAACCACAGCCAATTAAAATCCCCAGATCATATTAAGTATGGTAAAAATAAAGAAGCCAAATTGCTCACGGGTCAATTTAACAAAGCCAGTTTCATCTCTTGCCATGCCTGAAGGCAATACGTTCTAGACATTTTAATCTTAGCATCTGCAATGCAAAGTTCTACAGCTGGAAATGCTGACCTTGATGGTTTAATAAGATGTTTGCTCACTGAGCTCACCTCCCTTTTCATCAGTGCTTGTGGCTTGGGCTCAGCAGGATTAATTCAAGTGTGTGGGGAAGGAGGGGTTCAAAGCACCCATGCTTTAAATAAACAGTAACTCCATCAATCCTGCCATCCACTCAGCATAGACTGCAGAATGAAAGAATGGCTATACCTATGCTAAATTGCACTGTTAATCTGCTTAGTCCATAAACTAAATCTATAGCTTCCTCAAGATTGTGTTAATACAGAATGCTCTGACCATGATCAGTAAATATGACATGTCTTAATCAATCAAACATGGATCTATATTGTCTGACCCAGAATGCCAGCTAGCTATGATTAAACAAATAGTCTGTTAGAAAACAAGTATGCTTGTACTTTTCTCTTGGGAAAAATCCTCAGGTGTGTGGTACATTAGTTGGAGAGGATGGAACAAGCAAATTATATCAGCTAAAGTTAATGTGTTGCACCAACAGCATCGATATGCTTTTTACTTTTAATACTAAATTATATTCAGTAAATTTTGCAAACATGCCTAACTGACATTTGAACCTGGATTCAAGACCAGTGTTTGCTCCTGGTTTTGTGCAATGTGGATTTCTATTTCTCACATTAAAACAATGGTTTTCTGTATGAATTGCAACAGTTATATTTGTGATATGCTAACCCAAAGCCAAATAAACCATATTATAATCTTGCATAATGTGAAAATCTAGGCTGGAGCTGTCTTGCAATTTTTTTTGCTGCTTTCTTGCTTTAATATTGATAGAGCCAGTTGTGGTTACAGTAGATAAGTATTGGTTGCCTTCACACATGATAAGTCAAACCAATAATTTATAATATGCTTTGGCCACTTGTTTCTTAAACATTGCTGTAATGGGTAAAAAAAGAATATGTCACTACTTGACACAAAAGTAATCTCAGATTATGTTATATAATTAAATTATTAACATTAAAAGTTTTTACTTAACAAAAGAGAAAAAAGGATAGTTGAGCATGTAGCCCAAATTTCTAATCAGCTTTCTAAATGAAATTCTTACTGCTAAATTCTTGCTGAAATACAAAAAGCAAACTCTAAAAAAATATTGTAATTGATAAAAAATGGGGAATACTTTTAGATTCATACCAATCTATGTTTAATCAAAAAAGTGCACAATTTCTATTTCCATATCTTCCTGTTATTTTTGGAGCCACTGACATAAATTTCAAATGAACTCTTTAAAAAAAAATTATTTCAAATCATGCCCAACTACCAGTAATAGGAATAAAGCAACAATTGTCTTCTTCCAAGCTATCTTTTAACCTTTCCATTCTATTTTTCTTTAGTACACAGGTGTCAAACTCGCCATGTCCCATTGCTGTCAGATGACATTTTGTGATATTTTTCCCCTTCGCAGAGCTGGGGCAGGCGTTGCCTGCACGTGACGCATCTGGCCCACAGGCCGCCAGTTTGACACCCCTGCTCTGGAAGATTTTCTTTCAAATCTTAACCAGGACTCACCCTGCTTAGCCTTTGGGGATCAAAAAACAGCCACATCTATGACCCAAGAAAGCAACATCTATTAAAACATATTAGATGAACTCAGTCCAATATTCTCTAAATTTAGTTGGCTGGTAGGCACATTTCGAATTTTGAAAATATGTTGTGGGCTATCTTATGCAAAATAACTCCTCCGAGATATGTGTGTGCACGCACGCACACACACACACACACTAATTACAACATTTGTAGATTGCCCAATCAGTCTGTAAAATGTCTGGATCGTGAAACAAAACCAAAATAGAAAATAACTGCAATATTAAAAATAACAATATATTTGGGCTCAAGGGATGTTGGAATAATAGTTCTTACCACCTTCTGAAATGTAAGAAGACAGGAGACCTAAAGTATTTCTGGGGGAAGCATGTTCTAGAGGATGAGGGCGGTAACATAAAAAGTCTGTTGCCTAGCTAGCTCACTGCTTGCTTTGTCTTTTTCCTGTGGGGATGGGTACAATTCTAGACAAAGCACTGGAATGCAACTGTCTTTATCATTTTTATTTTCTAAGAAAATGTGCAGAATCCATTTGAGACTTAGAAGCATTCTTGGAAGTAGGTGAAACTGAAGCTTTGCTTTGCATAATTCCAGCTTTTCACTCTTATTTAATTAGAAACTCAGGCCGGGCAGGAATCTGGCAGATACTAAACTAGGCAAATGCGGGAACATTAGCACCATAGCAGGACTCTAAAACAGCCACTGCTGATTATGAATTGTTGTGTATTGCTCATTATGCTAAACAAAATTAGTCAACTATGTTATCTTTAGTAAATCACAATTGAGAAAGATCAGACGTGTTATCTGAATGTAATATTTGTATTGCCTTATGATAAGCTTAGTTAATTAACTATATGTACAGTTTTACCTAGATTATACATAGTCGTTAAACAGAATCATAAACTGAGTATTATATTTAAATCCGGAGCATCTATCATATTGGCTTTTTGAAACTAGAACTTACACAGACGCTTGTTTCTGGATCCCAACTCCCCAAATTCTACATTACAAAAATCTCAAAAAAGCATCTAATCATAGTTAAATTGTATATGGTGGCAGTGTAATAAGACTATGAACCTTTCCCATATTTATGCAAACAATCAGAAATAGATTTCCCATTTTTGTTAACAGTTGGCCAGGCTTTACCTATTAGCAGTCTACAATGGTATAGCTGTGATTAGATACATTATGGTTTCATCAAAGGCCACATTAGATATGATACTATACAATCTCATATTATGCTAAGAAATGTAACTCTACAGGGTATAGGTAATCCTCAATTTACAACACTTCATTTAGTGACCATTTAAAATTATGACCACTCAAAAAAGTGACTTATGACCATTTTTTTACACAACCATTATAGCATCCCCATGGTCATGTTGATCAAATTAAGATGTTTGGCAACTAATATTTGTAACAGTTTCAGTGTCCTGGGGTAATGTGACACCCTTTTGCGACCTTCTGACAAGCAAAGTTAATGGGAAAGCCAGATTCACTTAACTGTAGTAGTAATTTAACGTGCAAGGATTTACTTAACAACTGTGGCAAGTAAGGTCGTAAAATGGGGCAAAACTCACAACAAACATCTTGCTTAGCAGCAGCAATTTTGGGCTCAATTATGGTCATAAGTCAAGCTCTACCTTAATATCTGGGATAATCAGATCAGGACTACAGTAACAGAATTAGCTTTTCTTCATGTAGTACCTCTCACAAATAAGTTATTCCTCAAACGGCTACTTTTCCCAAGGATGAAAATGGGATTTAAAAACCTGATTAAAAAAAAAATCTTTTTGATGTAACAGAACCTTTATTCAATTCCTGGCAGACAGGATTAGGAACAATTCCATTCTGAAATCCTGAAGATCTATCATCAATCAGTGCAGCTACAGCTCTCCAAATGTTGAAGAACTTTGACTCCCAGCAAATTCTCTCATTGTAGTTGATAGTAATGGATACTGAGAATCACAATTCAGCAAAAACAGAGGAATCAGAGTTTGTCTAACCATTGCAAATAAAGGTAAACAGAATGATCGCCAAATGGGTCATTCTGACATTGAACCTTTTCCCGAACACTCAGACACCCCATTGCCCAATGTCATGGGATTGTCCAGATTGCAATTTCCTGTAGCTGATAAACCAGAGTACACTTAATGCCCTTGAAATGTCTAGATTGGATGTGACATTAACATAAAATGTCATGGAAATAAAATACAGCTAATCTGAGATATGGTTTATTTGATAAACAGTTTTGTAATATATGAATGTAAAAAAAACAGGTGAGATCCTTTAGGCATTTATAATATGGCTTACATTGAACCTCTTTTTAGAAATTAAGCACTTGGGTGGAGAGGGAAGTGTATCTAAAATTAAAAAGTCTTCTGAAAGCTGTTTTTGAATATAGCAAAACATTCCCTTTTAAGATTACCTTCAGAAAATAATCTGCAAAAATTTCCCCGTGGCATAAGAAGAGGTGAATCAAATTGAGCTTCCATTGTCTGTTTTGACTGTTGCACAGATAAAAGTCCTATCAAGTCCCTCCAGTGAAAGCAGTGTGGTTTTGTTTGGATTCTTTTCCTGTTTTGCTAAAACAAAGATTAGCAAATAGAGGAAATAATTAAATAACTATGGTTTTTGTATTGCCTTGATCATCAGGAGCTTATATGAGTTTTTAATTAGTGCTGCATTTTCAATAAGACTATCTGTACGTGTTACTGATTCTTTCCTGGATAACAGGGAGATAATTGCAAGAAATCTGTTTGAATTTTTTTTTCTTGGTCAGTAAAGAAAGGGCTGATATATTTAATCATGATGTAGAACTGCTGGCAGCTTTCTTGCAGCCCAGCCTTCATCTAATTACATTTCTACGTTTTTAGCAAATTGAAAGGGAAAAATGGAGAAAGAAAATAATTAAAAACTGAAAAGAAAGTGAATATTAAGGAGATGTTAAAAACCCATGCATCTATAGCTTTCAAGGACATTGATTTAGAAATAAACTTAAGGACACAAAAAGCTGTCAAAGTTCACAAAGTTGGTTGCAATTCTTCAAACCAACTATAGTAAATGCCTCATATTGTTTAGATGATTATTTACAAATGCCAGCTACAGGATAGGAAGTAGGAAATAGATTTTGTTGGTTCCCATGTCAACACCAATTGTCCACAGCAGTTTCTCAAAAGTACAACCAGTCTTGTCACCTGATATTCAGCAGTGCTCCACTGTCTATTTCTTGTTTGTTCGCATTCGTAACAATTCATTGCTGCATGTTCAGAGGTAGACAGCACCTGTTTTGAGATTTTATTTCTTTTTTAACTAAAAGTTCCACAGCCTGAAAAAAAAGTTTTAAAATTCCAATACAATATGGAAAAGGGATCTTGTCACTCTCCTAGCGGACTGATGGACTATAGGCTTACCTCACATACAGAAAACAAAAAAGATTTGTGAGGATTTTACTCCCAGGGAGGTAGGAGTTAATCACTTCTTCGCAGTCTGCCTTGTGGACAACCATGAATAGCCTAAAAAGTTCCCGATACATGGCACACTCTCATATATGTATTGTATCGTGTATGGAAATACACATTTTCTCCATTTTTAACATGCAAAGTGCTTGTGTGGGATCATTTTATGTTTTACATTTTTAAAGTATTGATTGCAATGATGATTTTCACTCGAGACTGAGATGCTGGCTTTATATTGAATACCGAAAATAAGCCTAACTTGATCAATAAGTACCCAGCAGACTAGCACTTGGTAGAGCAGCCATGAAAGCCTTTGAAAAAATATTCAGATGCTGTGATGGATCTGTATCTATAAAGATCAGAATACTGTAAGCCAGGGGTGGGCAATTACGGCTCCTTCATGACTTGTGGACTTCAATTCTGAGCCAGCCATGCTGGCTCAGGAATTCTGGGAGTTGAAGTCCACGAGTCATGAAGGAGCCGTAATTGCCCACCCCTGCTGTAAGCAATGGTTAGTTCCAGTAACAGTCTATACAAGCAAAAGTTTTGAGACAGCAAAAGAGAAAGAGTGTTTTGAACTTTGGTTTTGGTGAAGGTTCTGGGAATGCTATGGACAGGAAGAAAACAAACCAATGGATCACTAAGTAAACCAACTCAGATTTTTTACTTGAGGCACAAATGACTAGGCTCAAATTATCCCAATATGGACATTATGCAAAGATCTAGCTCTTTAGAGAATGTTCTAATGCTAAGAAAAATGCAGAAAAGAGAAGGAAAGAATGACCAGCAGCAAAGTGGATGGACTCAGTTACAGTGGTGATGGATACACCATTGGATGACCTGACAGACCACTTAGCGACATTTTACACAGAAAATTAACTATGTGATTGCTAAAACTGACACTGACTTAATGGCATGTAATCAATCAACTATTTGCTTCTGTTTTATTTTATGGTTTAATTTATTACACAATTGTTATTGTAAACAATCTCATTAATGACCTTTTGAGAAAGCAGAAGAAAAATAAATATAAATAAAATCCTACAAAATTACAGTTCCAGCAAATGGCATCAGCAACTAGAGAGGGACAATTTCCCAGTATCCCATATAACATATGCTTCTACCTTTACTCCAAGGAAATTATAGTTTATTTATTTCATTGCCCTATTTCAGCTTCAGCAAGTTGAAAAATTTAGAGCCTCCTTTGATAAGAAAATAATTTTGGCTTGATTTATAAAAAATGAATAGCTAATGAACTTAGACAAGAAGACAATGCTATGGAAATTAGCAAGGTTTCAAAGCCTGTTGCTAAACATAATACTTTAGTAAAAGTTACCAATGTTTTCTAATATTGTACTTGCTATTATAATACTGTTTTAATGTTTTTACTGATTTGTATACATTTTAATATATTTAATTAATGTTTGGCTACTTTTCTGCAGGTTATTTTGACCAATGGTCAAAACAATAAATAACTATAAATAAAATAAAAATGACCCTTGCTGTTGTCATTATTGAAAGACCTGAAAGGACAGGTTAGAAATTGATCATCATGGAAAAAATTCTATATAATCTCCAGAAGTCAAAAATGACTTGATGATACATATCATCACAAAGTTCTAGCAATAAATTATCCATTAACAAAGAAATTATATCATTTTTCCTCAAGTCTCTGGAACAATTCAGCTTGGAAGATTGCCAACCCCTCAGTCAACTCATATACACATTCTTATAAAATTGAAATAAGTCTCAGTTGTCTTATTGTAACATTTTATTGTGGAGTAGCAAAAGGTTAGTATCAAGCAGATTTAAGTCTGATAATATTAATTTAAATTCCAGATGAATTTCTAATACTTCCATAAAAAAGACAGAAACAATAATGTACAAAACTGGTGCAGTGCAGCACAAAAACTGGGTATGACAAAATTATTTTTCATTATTCAGTATAAAAATGGCAGTTGAACTTTGTTTGCATGATCACTAATTATTCAATCCAGCACACATCTATAGACAGTAGAAGCAAGTTGCAATGTATTCAGTTGAAGTTTCTATATTACTATAAACAGATATGGGTAAAGAATTGTTCCTTTGGTCACTACTGAACTGAAAGCATTTTTTTTCTGGTTATGACAATTATAATCCTGTCAAAATCCTATAAATAAAGATAACTACGGTAGGTTCTCTGTTCACAATTATTTAGATAAATAGCCTTAGCAAATTGTAGGACAAGGCAGATCTCATAAATTACAGGTGGTGTAGGCTTTAGTACATGAGATTGCCTGGCAATTCCTCAGCACTTTTAGTCAGAACAGGAATCATTAAAAAATAAAATAAGATAAAAATATCTCAATAAAATTTCCATTAACATTCTTTACAGTGTTAAGAAAATTGTTTGGATAGGGTTACCAGGCATCAAGCATAATTTGAGAGTGTCTTTATTTTCTTAATCAGATAAAAATCAGATTTGTCAGTCTCTGTACATACAGGTAGTCCTCGATTTATGATTACAACTAAGCCCAAAATTTCTGTTGCTAAGTGAAACATTTGTTATGCGAGTTTTGCTGCATTTTATGCCATTCCTTGCCACAGTTGTTAAGTGAATCATTACAGTTGTTAAGTTAGGAACAGGTAAAGTGAATCTGGCTTCCCCATTGACTTCGGTTGTCAAAAAGTTGCTAAAAGTGACATGACCCTGGGACACTGCAACCATCATAAATATGAGTCACTGCACTTGTTAAATTAGTAACATAGTTGTTAAATGAATCTGGCTTCCATATTAATTTTGCTTGTCAGGTTGCAAAAAGCTGTCACATGACCCCAGGACACTGAAACTGTTACAAATATGAGCCCATTGCCAAGCATCTGAATTTATCACATGATCACGGGTATGCTGCAATGGTTGTAAGTATGAGAAACGGTCATGTTACTTTTTCCGATGCCGTTGTAACTTTGACCTATCATTAAACAAACTTTTGTAAGTTGAGGACTACCTGTATTTACCTAAGACTCATTCCAAAGTAAATAAGTATAGAATTGCCTCTGTACTTAAATTCAAACAATTAAACAAGGAATAAATAACAGAGATATGGGGTGTTGATTTCTATATAGTATTTAATGTAAGGTTGCTCTTATATAGAATGTGGAAAATTAAACTAACGCAAAATGCTGCCATCCACATTTTTGAAATCTTTGCACAGGATGCCAATTTCTTTCTGAATATTATATAGTGTATGCCTTTATGTGTACAAGCAAGCACGCGAACAGCAAGCCCTCCCAGCTCTCTTATCTGGAAATAGGGAAGGAATCCCAACCGCCCAGGAGTGTGTGGGTTCCCCCCCGCCCCGCTCTGGCCCGGCCCCTCTGTCAAATTTTAGAAACCATTGTGGCCCGCGAGTCAAAAAGTTTGCCCACCCCTGCACTAAATAATTTATTTGCATGCTCTGAAAATCCCATTGCAGTCATAAAAGGAAGGAAAGGTGTGTTCAAGAATTTCACTAAACAAACTTGGCAATTACTGCTGTATAGATAAGTCACTGCCAAACACATTTTTCCTGCATATTATCCAATTTATTTGGCTATCCATTGATCCATAAATGGGGCATCAAACAAAATAAAAGCAGAGAATTTCATTAAAACAAAAACCAGTGAAAACTGCACCTGGTGTCTCCAAACTCAGGCACCCAAGTTTGGCATAAAGCTGATAAGAATGTGTTCTCTAAATTTCAGAGACCTACCTATGCAAAAGGACCAAGTAATTCAGGCAAAACAAAAGTCATTTATTAAGGGAGGTACCAAGGCTTTTTATAAGGTACAGAAATAAATGAGATGTACATATGGTATATGCGATATATCAGAAAGCATGTAATCTACCAATAATAGATGCTCATTACATAAGACTTGAACAATAGAAAATATGATTCTAGATTACATATACAATATGCAAATAATGGGTTACATCACACTTTTCCAGCTGAGTTTTATCATTCTTAAAACTTGCAAGTATATTCAAGGACTTTCAGAAGTTATTTTTTATTGTTTAGTTCTAAAAAGACAAGTTTTTGCATACCAGCAAAAATGGCCTTGGCTAAGAATAAGTGCCATTATGTTTTGTTATTTGCCCTGTGCAAGTTTGCATTTTAATACTGTATCCAAGTTGATTCATAATTAGTTGGATTAATATAAGCTTTGCAGAAACACCACTTGTATATTTGGGCAACTGATGTCCTTTGAAAATAGATTGGGGCATTGGAGTGTTCCTGCATTATAATGAAATCAAATGCAATAATGTGATTTACCCACCAATCAGTACTTACAGCGCAAGAAAAAGAGGCTATTTCATCTCCAGGAAATAATACAATTCTATTTTACAGGCCAGAATTATCAATCACATGCTGCTTGGGATGAATAGGAATTTTGCTCTCCCCTTCTGCCCCCATTTACTGCATAAAAACAGACTGTAAAAGTAGCAACAGAAGCAAAGGTCCAACAAAATCGTATTTTTAAAAAAGTAGTAAGTCCATAAACATTATTTGTGGCAAGTTCCAAGAATCTGATAATTTCCACCTGTGAAGAATCCAAGGACCTTTTTCGTCCACAAGGACAGTGGATGGGTAGCAAAAATCTGAAGTGGACTCCAAGATTGGATCAAACGTCCTGTGATGGAAATTTTAAGCAGCATAAATTCTCTCTGCTGGAACTGATCGCTTAAGGCAACAGTAGCTCCCATTGCTCTCAGTGCTGCTTCTGTAAGGATAGAAACTGTTTGGCAGTTAATTCATTTCCCCTTCAGCCATGGATGCATTGAACTAGCAGAGCACACACCCAGACACACCAACCTTCGTGAGTCCTTGGTCTAGAAGAACCATCTGGAAATTTCCACAAAGGTTCCAGGAATAAGCTAGTCTATAATAGTTTCGGTACCACAATGTCCTTTTCACACTTAATTGGTGAGTCTGACGGTGAAGAAAAGTATGTAGGGGGATTGGGTGTGCATTGGGAACCATGTAGAACTGTACCAAGATGAACTTACAGCTTTTATGTACACCAAGAGCTTATGCACCGAAGACAAATTCCTTGTGTATCCAATCACACTTGGCCAAGAAATTATTCTATTCTATTCTATTCTATTCTATCATAGAGACATTGCAAGTGGCAATCACAGCATCTGAAAAAAACTTTTCATAAGCAAGAGCAGAGATAACTTTAAACATAGATTAGACATAGACTAATTAGCATTCAGCTCAGCAAAGACATTGCCTTTCATAAAACAGAGAAGTGCATCCAATAGTGAAGCCACCGGGTCTGCGTAAGCAATTTAGCAGCCTGAGGTCAAGATTCCTCTCAGCTACCATAAAGCATCTATAGCAAGGTAAACACCAAAAACATGTATACAGTGAAGGTATTAACAGTTTTGTCTCTGGCAATACAACAAACATGAATTAAGACACTAAAGTCAGGCTCCCAAGGAAGGTAACAAGGATTCATTTCAGGAAAGAAACAAAATCTGCTTATGAGAAACAAAAAGAAACCCACCCAAAACCTAGTTTATGGAAAATCCATAACCAAGTCTTTTGATATTTGAACAAAAAGAACAGCAGTAGGCAAAGCTTTTAGGCAACTACTGAACCTCAAGAAACAGAGTCCAGCAGTAGCAGTGATGCCTTAACACTGATAATGTAAAAACAACAACAAAACCACCTTCCTGCCCTACAGAGACATAGGAATTCTTCCTCCTTACTTTTCAGTTGGGGAATAGTTCCTACCTATTATATAGGTAGGAATGTTTATGTGGAATTCAAGCAAACCATTCAACAGGTAGAAAGAGAGACACGTAAACAAAGACAAATTTAGTCTTAAGTAAAACAAAGATTGTGATTGTAATTAGCTTGGTAACACAGTAGTGGCACTTGGATACCAAATCCTCTATTAGCTTTAATAGCATCAAATTAGTCTTGCAATGTTCATCCAATTGTTTCCATTTGGCTTATTACTCCGAGTAATATTTAAGGAAAAAATGCAAATATCCATGACAAATTTATTCACAAAAAGAAAAATGGTATAGCTTTAACATCTTTTTCACTCTTAATTTAAAGCTCTGCACGCTTGAAAATTCTTTCCATTCTCATCATGAAATGATGAGTTCATCAGAACAGTGAACAATGATTCTTCAAGTACTCTTAAAATGGTTAATTTTGCTTCTTAGTCAGATTATAAGAAAAAGGTTGTGAGATTGCAACAATCGGCTTCTGATTGCAAGGAAAAATCATGTTTTTCTGAAATTTAAAAAAGGGCCTAGACAGTCATGTCAAAAATACCATCACCTTTTAAAATGCTGAAGCCTAAAATTTATCACAATACATCAAGTTTCAATAAAACTCTAAAGCTATTAGTTACAGATAATAATATCCAGACAAAATACCAGGGAGAAGAGCCAGGTCTTCACAGCCTTGCCAAAAACCAATGGCACAGGGGCTGGCTGCCCTTTCACGCAGACTGTTCCATAGAGAAGACAGGATCGCAGGATCATGGACAACAGAGGGGGCGTGCATAAATGCCTATCGTCCCTGTCATTGTATTTTCTTACATTTCTTATTCTTGTATCTGTTTTTGCTTGCTGTTTGTCATTGTATTGTTATGGTTTGACAAATTCTAATAAATAAATAAAAGCACCAGGTAACACCATGCTTGCTTTGTTCCCTTTCGACTTCTCGGTGGCAGCATGATCTTTGACATTCAGTGTCTGAAATGTTATTAAAAGATAAGTTGAAAACGTGTTTATGAATTGTATGTATTTGGAGAGCCCCTTAGGAGGAGCGTCATACTAATCGGTGTGCTTTTAATGGGTCTATTTAACACTACTTTCCATAATAATGCGGACACATGATCCCACCTCTGATCATATTCCTTCCTTGCTGGCATCTCCTGTACTATTCCCAATACTGTGCTGATCATCATAAAGAGAAGCCTCGACGTTACTTCTTTCCCGCCACTTTTGGTGTGACCGATCCCTTTTGCGCCTGCGCAATGGCACCACCTCCCAGTCTCCTCCCCCGTCTGCCGTTGAATGAACGAGGCGTCGTGGCAACGTCACTAAGAGTCCCGGATGTGTCAGGTCAGGGCGTTATGAAGAGACCACAAGGGGACGGCTGCAGCTATTGCGTATCGTTTGCAGGTGAGGTGGAATGGGTGACAGGTATAACTCACCACATCATAGGGAGTAATATATAACGCCGATAGGCAACTGATTGCAAAATAATGAGCCAAAGGCCCTGACGCAAGAAGAAGGGGCGGGGCGGAAGGCTAAAAACCTCGGTTGAGGGTCGCGCATGCGCTATGATGTAGTTTCGTCCGTTCGAAGTGTAGCCCATGCGCCTCCATTCAAAGACTGGCAGAGATTGCGCAGGCGCCTTGCCTGAAGTCGTTGTGGGAGGGAAGGAGGTTCAGGTTAATTCTAGGGCACGCATGCGGTGCAAAAAGTTTGTGGCACGCCGCTCCTTTGCGCCTGCGCTGAAGGGAATGAAAGAGGAACAGTCACATCCTGCAGCTTCCTGGCTTTTCTTTCCTTCTCCTCCCACCCCACTTCTGTTGCGCCTGCGTATAATGTTGCTGCAGGGGCCTTGCGGAATAATGATCCTGGTGCAGCTGCGTAAGGGGGAAAGGATTGCAAGACGGAGAGATGCTGCCAAATAGTGAGCTGTGAGTGCTGTTGCTGCTTTTCAAAGGGGAAAACAAGTAGAAGGGACCAAGAATGCTAATGGAGTGGGGAGATGTGTCATCTTATTCTGTTTCTGTAATTATCTCTGACCACTATACTGTCCGGGTTATTGGTTTACTCATATTTATCTTGATAAAGAACAAAGTGGCAGAAGTTATTTACTGAGGCCAACAGGTAAGAGTAATAGCATGGTAATCCTGATCCCCTTTCCTGGAAGGCAGAGAATTAGGCTGAATAATTGGCGAAAGATGGAATGATGCTAAATCTCATCAATCTAGTATGATCATTGTGACTGAAGAAGGTACCTTTATATTCTGATGAAGTTTAGTGAGAATGAAACCTGGGCAGACCATAGGCAAGAAACTTGCTGTTTTGTCATCAGTAAAATAATAAGATTAATAACTTTTGCACATTTTGTAAGCTTAAAGCAACTTTATCTCAGAGTTAATGCTGTTGAAAGGAATAGAAATCAGATGTGATCTGTACAAGATGATTCTTTAAATATTCCTACTACACAGTTTTTCTTGTTCACAGGATGTATAGTTCCTTTAAATTTGCACTTGAAAATCTTTAATATAAAGCAGGTTAAAATCTAAACACCTGTCTGCATTCAGTGCCTTGGCTTTTCAGTTAGATAATTGATAAATGTGTACAACTTTTTTGGGAATGCTCAACGGGTACAGTATTAATGATTTTGCAGAAAAATAAACAATTGAAAGGGACAATAACTTTGTTGATGTACATAGTTATTATTCAGAAATTATCTTGGATAATTGGTAAGTGGGTTTCTGGATTAAGAGATGTAGCTTCTGTCATGTGCCTTTGGAAGAAAACTTCTAGCAGGTGTAGTTAACTTGACAACACTACAAAGTTGTCAAAAATCTGCAAAGTTTTGCCTGCTACAGTCTCATGCTCTGCAGATTTTGAAATCATGGGTACCTTGTTTTGAACTTGCCTGTAGTAATGGCAGAAAACCGCTTTAAATATAGTTGCTGTCCATCACCTTAAATATTTGATGTTTCTGTCCCCCCACCAATGCTTTATTAGTATATTTGTAACTTACCAAGCAAAATGTTCCAACATTGTTAAAGTCAATAAATCTATAGATTTGAATGAAAGGAAATCTGATTACAAGAGACTATAATCATTAAGATATTGAATTGGGATATAGGTTCAAATCCATTCTTAGCAGTAGAACCTCATGTGACCAGATAGTGTCTGTACCATGTGATACATTGAATCACAAACTTATCAACTGAGCATGTTATATGAAACCAGCCTTTGGATAGTTTATGGTATAGTATATCATACAAACTGAAAAAGTTAGGCAATGTATGAAACCCTTACTTAGATAACTGATTTAGCATGTCATGCAAATAATACCTGTTGTGCAGAAAGCTTGGAGAGGATGCTACATATATTGCTTTTTGCTCTTGAAGAATAAATAGGACATCAGTCTAACAAACGAGTACATAAACTGTCAATGCTTAGATTGATTAGCATTTAAAATGATTACATGATTAAAAGTAAAATGACTTGATTGAAAGCTAAGCACTGATCAAGTTTGTGGACTATAGGAAACTATACAGAGATGGTAAAATCCAAAAGTGATTTGAAAAGTTCCAGTAGAATTTAAGCTTGGTAAATGGTCAACCAAGTGGTAAATGCAGTTTAATTTAAGAAGTGTAAAGTGATGCATGTTAGAATAAAGGGTACTCTTAATTTTGCATTCACACAGCTAGGACCTGAGTCTCAGTTGTCAAGGGAAAAGATCTTGGAGTCCATAGTAAATAGCTCAGTGAAGACATCAGTGTGCAGCAGTGATGAAAAAAGCAAATGATACAGTAGAATTCATTAGGAAAGGAAAATAAAACTACTAATCTTGTAATATCATTATATGGATTTACTGCCTATCTGCATCTAGTATGGTGTATACCAGTTCTGTTCTCCACATTTAAGGTACAGATATAAACTCAAAAAAGTACAAAAGGACTCACAAAAATATGACTAATCAGAGCAAGATTCTTCATGTGAGAAAAGGCTAGATATATTTCAGATTTCAACTTGGCCCAAGGGTAGGGTTATGATTGAGATGTAAGAAACGGAGAAAACGGACAATAATTTTTTTTCCCTTTTAAAATATGATAAGAATCATCTGATGATGCTGATTTAGATGTTTTAGAACAGGCAAGAACCTCTTTACAGAATAAATAATTAATCTCTAGGATTCATTACCAGTATACTGGCGATGGCCATTTTTTGGTATAGCTTTAAAAGAGAAGTGAATTCACGAAGAACTAGTCTTATCAAGTGATATAGGCTTGCTTTTAATTTTGGTTGAATGCACATGCTTCCCAATGCTAACCGAAGGGGAACAACACAGAGAAAAGAGAATGCCTGGTTGGTTGCCTGTTTGCAATAATTCACAGCCATATGGTTGGGGACTCTGAGAAATCTGGCTTTGATCTGTTCCAACAGGGCTATTTTCCTGCAAGTGCGTTTTAAAAATCAATACAAGTGGTCCTCTTCTTACAACCTTTTGTTTAATGACCAAAGTTACAACAGCACTGAAAAAAATGATTTATGACTTTTCCATCCTTGTGACTGTTGCAGCAACCCCATGATCATCTGATCAAAATTTGGATGGTTGGCAGCTAGCTCATATTTTTGGCAGTTGCAGTGTCCTAGGATCATGTGATAATCTTTTGCAAACTTCTGAAAACCAAAATCCACTAAATAGCCATGTTACAACTTCAATGATTCACTTAACAAATGTGGCAAGAAAGGCCATAAAATGGAGCAAAACTCACTCAACAACCGTCTCACTTAAAAACAGAAATTTTGGGCTCAGTTGTGGTTGTAAATCGAAGATTACCCATAGAGTGTGATCCATTAGTTATGACAAGAATTGAATGACCAGATTTTTGCCCAATTCGGATGTCGTAAGTTGAGAGTGACTGGCCCAGAGCTACCCAGCTGGATTTCATGATTAAGGCAGGACTAGAACTCACAGTTGTCTGGTTTCTACTGTGGTGTCTTAACCATTAGAACAAATTGTTTTTCTTTTATGTACTTCTCTCTCCTTCATAAATATTGCTAGAAGTGTGTCTATTAGTTATCCATGGTAACTTGCTTCAACAAATGTGTTCCCTGATTGGTGTATTTTGAGGCTTGATCTTGAATGTACTTCTGGGGCAAGCTCTAGAGCAGGGGTGGGCAAACTTTTTGACTCGCGGGCCACAATGGTTTCTAAAATTTGACAGAGGGGCCGGGCCAG